>APFE030352465.1:2224-22261 GCA_000404065.3 Pinus taeda
AAGATTGTAGATTGATTTGCCAATTATGCCATATTGCTTGCTCCTTGTCACTGGATGGGAAGTCCTCCTGGGACCAGCCTTTGATGGATAGTGTTTCCTGTACGTTCTGGGTTATTATCTTCCATACTTGTTGCTCATCCATTGACTGGTTTTTGAAGATTCTACGATTGCGCTCCTTCCATAGGTTCCACATTACTATTCCGGGGAGAATTTGCCAAAGCGAGTTGAGAATGTTACTTTGATAGGGTTGCTGGGGCCATTTGCATAGAGTATTGTTTAAATCTCCCAGCTCGCTGCCTTCCTTTTGGCATCTAAATGTAACTTTCTCCCATATTTTCCTGCTGAATGGACATAGTTGCATTAGATGCACAACAATTTCCTCCTCCTTTTTACAGTTTAGACATATTGAGGGTCCTTCAAATTTTCTTTTTCTGAGATTGTCCCAGGTGAGAACTCTATTGTGAGATATGAGCCAAAGGAAAGTGGAGATTTTTGGCCAGATTGGAGGACTCCAGATTTTCTCACATAATTTGTCCTTGGTCAGCTGATCTTTGAGAGTAATAAGGTAAGATTCTTTGGTTGTGTATGTACCTTTCTCTTCGTATCCCCACCTCAATTTATCCTGATCGGTTTCTTTGAGAATCCTTCTTTTTTGGAGCTCGTTAGCCAGAAAGCTTTGAACTTCTGCCGGGCTATCTGGAATAATCTCTTGAACCTCTCTCCAGGTTCGGTGATCAGACTCAGGATTGTCCTTCCAGAATTGATTAACCGTTTCCTGTGATTGAATATTATGCTCTGGAATATCTTGGATTGTGTGAGTTAAACTTGGAAGCTGTTGCCAAGCATCTGTCCAGAAACGCGTTGTGCCTCCGTCCTTTACCTCCCAGAAACTATGTTTTTGGATAAGGTCCCTGTGCAGTATCGTTGAATTCCATATAGTTAAGCCTTTTCTTATTTCTGTCATTCTTATACGTTCCTCCAGAGGAAGATTGTTGGCGTATTTTGCTGTCCAGAATCGGGCCCATAGTGTCCCTGGATATGATAGCCATTTCCACCATATTTTTGCTCCCATGATCTTATTGCTGTGTTCAGGATCCCGAAGACCAATTCCTCCTGCTTTCTTAGGGAGGCATGCTTTCTCCCATTTTACTAATGCCCATTTTCTGTTGAGACCTGTGCTGCCCCAGAGGAAGTTTCGTTGCAGATTTTTGATAGCTTTTAAAACCCACTTTGGCGCTGCCAATATTGAGAATAGGTATAAGGGCATGGATTGTAAGACTGCCTTGATAAGCACTAGGCGGCTGGCCATGTTTAAGGAGTGGTGAGTCCAAAGCGAAAGTCTTGCTTCCAGCCTTTCCAGAAGAGAGGTCCAAGAGGAGTGTTTCTGGGCCGAGTCGAGGAGGGGGGCTCCTAGGTATTTAGAGGGCATGGAAGCTATGGAGAAGCCCAGGATACGGGCTATGGCTCGCTAAGTAGTCGTATGAGTATTGAAAAAGAAAATCTGGGATTTGATTCTATTAATACAGGCTCTGGAGGCAACAGAGAAGTTATTAAGAAGAGAGTTTAGAGAACGGGCTTCTTGGATTGAGGAGTGGCCGAAGATCATGTTGTCATCTACAAATTGCTGATGCGAAACGGTAGGAGCATTGTGTAGATTGATGCCTTTGAGCGCATGGGTTTGGACAGCGGAGGTAAGGCTTCTTCCCAAGCCTTCTGCCATGATGATAAACAAAAACGGAGACAGAGGATCACCTTGTCTCAGTCCCCTTGAGGAGCAGAAGGTTGAGGTGGGGATTCCATTGATCAAGATGGAGAAGAAAGAAGACGAGACCAGACTCATGATCCATCTAATCCAAGCGTTGGCAAAACCAAACGCACTTATATTTTTTTTTATGTAATCCCGGCTTATACTATCAAAAGCTTTTGAAAGATCGATTTTTAGAAGCATACCTGGTTTTTTTGAATGCTTTAGAGAGTGAATAATTTCATGAGAGAGAATTATTCCGTCAGTGATTTGCCTTCCTTCGACGTATCCAGACTGTTCAGGAGAGATAATGCCTGGGAGGAGTGGTTTTAGTCTTAACGCCACAACCTTTGAGACAATCTTGTAGATGATGTTGCACAGGGCGATAGGCTTGAATTTCTCAGGGGAGTTGGAGTCCTCCTCTTTAGGGATTAAAGCTATAAAAGTTGCATTTAGGCCTAGATACATCCAGTGCAGGCTACGTGATTCTTCCACAACTTGCCACACTTCCCATTTAATTAATTCCCAAAAGTGATGGAAAAAATTTGATGAGAATCCATCAGGACCCGGTGCTTTGCCGATCTTTAAAGATTTTGCAGCTATTTCAACCTCCTGGAGACTTATGGGATTGAGAAGCAGGGAGTTCTGCTCCTCTGTTATCAGCCGCAGAATGTGCCTGGTGATGTCGTCTATGGCTTCTGCTCTGTTGATGGCTGGCTCTTGACTCATTGCTTTAAAATATTGAAGGAATTCCTTTTCTATGTCTTCCTGGGTTTCCAGCTTATCTCCCTGAGCGTTAGTTATCTGGCAGATTTGATTATGCATCCTTCTCTGCACTGTGGTTCTGTGGAAGAACTTGGTGTTCTTCTCCCCCTCCTTCAGCCATCGGATTCAGGATTTCTATCTCCATAACAGTTCCTCTTGTCTTTCTCGTTCCAGGAGTTTTGCTTCCATTTCTTGTTCCTTTAGTGCTAGCTCCTCTGATCGCCCTTCAAGGATTAATCGCTGCTGAATATTTTTTAGATCTTTGAGGATCTTATCCTTTTCCCTGAAAATGTTGCCAAAGGTGTTTTTATTCCATTGCTTGATTTCTCCTTTGAGCAACTGTAGTTTTTTTTGAAATCTTGCCATATTGGAGTGCTCAGTTGGATTGCTCTTTTGCCAAGTAGTGGTGATGAAGTCCTTGAATTCGGGGTGAGTTAGCCAGAACGCTTCAAATCTAAAAGGTTTTTTAATATTGTTGCCTGGCCTACTCCAAAGCATCTCGATGGGCCAGTGGTCTGAACCTGAAAATGGTATGATGTGGGCCGTGAATTCTCCTCCGACATGGACGGTGTTATCTGAGATTAGGAACCTATCCAGACGGGAGGCAATCTGCATGGGAGCTACTTGTTTGTTCGTCCATGTGTAGAGGCCATTGTCTGTAGGAAGATCTATAAGCCAGTTGCTCTGTATGAAATCCTTTAGTAGCGTGCCATCCTTGTTGGTTCTGCAGCGGCCACCAAGCTTTTCCTCTGATGTAGCTATCATATTAAAGTCTCCTCCTGTCAACCAAAGCGGGTGCATCCTATCCGTGTTTAGCTACTTTAGTGATTTTAGAATTGCTGCCTTCTGCTGCGTTTCTTGTGGGAAATAAACATTCGTGAGGTGGCCATAAATGTTAGTGCCCAGAAGATGAAAAACAGCTTGAATGAAGTTTTTGTTAGCATGGATGTTATCTAGCTGTGTCTTTCTTGCATCCCATAAGATGGCAAGCCCGCCTGTAGCCCCTTGTGCGTCTACTGCTATCACTTGACCTCCTGGCCATGCTTTAGCCGCCACTTTTTCCAGAAAATTCAACGTACATTTGGTTTCTTGTAGAAATAGAATTGATGGTTTTTCTTCCATGATCAGATTTTTTAGGAGTTTCCCTTTCTTGGGGCCATTGAGCCCTCTTATATTCCAAGATATTAACTTCATTGAGAAGATTTGAAGTTGGTGTTGAAATATTTGGTGAGTTTGGCATACCAGCCAGAGTCCACCAGGATTTTGCCAAGCTTGATTGTTCTTTCCAGTGTTGTTTTCCTTCCTCTTTTCTTGCTGTCTTTGGAGGCAAATTTGCCATCCCACTTACTGCCTGTTTGTACTCCGAGGGAGTATTTCTTTTGGGCCTTGTTTAATATTTCCACTAAGTTGTCGACTTGGGTTTCATGAATCTTATCAAAGTTGCCTGATTTGCAGGCTTGTTCCAGACCCTGTAGGTCGAATTCCCCTATATCTATAGGTTCACTGTCGTCTTCCATGAACTGTATGTCGTGCGGATTTTCTTCGGCTTCCTTCCCTTTATTCTTGCTCTGTGAAGGATTATCAATGTCCATTGCAGGGTTGCTCCAAGCTTCTGAAACCGGTTGAGTTTTTTCATTTTGTTGGGTTGAGATTGATTTTGCCTGCATGGATGCTTGAGGAGCTGACTGTTCCTTGCTGGGTTCCTCCTGTGTTGTCGTTTTTGCGAGCACCTCAAAGTTGTTGCTGGTAGAGGGAATGGAGGTCTCTGCAGGTGCTGACTTCGGCTGTGCGTTCATTTTCCTGCCTCCACGCCTTCTGTTTGTCACTTTTGTGAAGCCCTCCTGCTGTTGTGGTTCTTGGTTCATTGGGGTGTCTACTTTCTTGTTCAGGGGACAATCTCGGAAGAGATGCCCAATAACATGACATTTCCTGCAACGAAAGGGCACCTGCTCATAGTCAATCGCTTGGATCCAGTCATGATCCTCATGGAAGAGTCTTACCGTGTCTGGTAAAGGCTGTTTTAAATCCATATAGACACATATCCTAGCATATGAGGCATATGTCGTGTATCTCACTGTTTTGGTTTCTTCTGCCACTTTGACAAAATCTCCTATCACCGATCCAATGGATTTTAAAGATTCTTCACCCCAATATTCCCATGGCAGCGAATATAGTCTGATCCATACTGGAGCATAGCTAAGGTGTTCCTTATCAGGATTGAATCGGGCGACCCATTCTCTGAGGTAGAGTCCAGCAGAGTTGAAGAAATATGGCCGCCCATCGAAAACTCTGTTTCTGTCTTCCAGGCAGTTGAAAATGGCTGTGAAAAATCCTTTTGGACCTAGGAGAAGGGTTATTTCACCCTTTGGTTTCCATTTATGGTTGATCCATCCTCTTAGAGCAATTTCATTAGGCCAGAAGCCCAAAAATTTGCCAATAAGGGCGTGATCTCTCATATATTGAATTCTTCCATTGATTCTATCACTGGGTAGTTCTACTTCTGGCCTATGAATGGCAACCGGTTTACAAGTGGAGGAACTAACCTTTGGTTGATCATTTGAAGCTAGTGGATCTGCCGTATTCTGTTGTTCCCCTGTGGGTTGGACTTGATTCGTTGAGTCGGTGCTGGGATTACCCACTGGTCCTTGTTGGCCTCTAATGAAGGGCGGAAGTGCTGCCCCATCCCCCTGCGGGGGTTCCATTAAGACCGCCTGATCCGCCTGCAGCCTGGAGAACCTGCTGTCCGTGTCAGATCTGGGTGCCCAGTGCAGGAGCCCTGCCGCCGCAGGTTGCCCGGACTGTCAAAAACCCTAGCTGTCGCTAAACACCATCGCTCCTCCGTCGCTCCGCGTTCGATAGTTTGAGATAATAAGACTATGTGCTCCCTACGTTATAATATTAATAACATGGGAAATATTATTTTCTTGCTCCAAAAAATTGTTAGGTTACAATATAGTAGATGACATCAAGAAATAGTTGCAAAACTATTTGTTATTGTATTTCTTACTGTAAATTATTTGGTCTAGAGTATATGGGGTTAATCTAAGAAATTTCTTGAGATGTTACACTTATACCCGTGTTGAAAATGTGATAATCTGATTTAAAATTTAGAACCTTTGAGCGATGTGGGTTTACAAAGGAGTGCACATCGGGTTGTATAGTTCTAGGGATGGGTGGGAAGGAATCTCAATTTTATATATTTATAAGTATTATTTCTGCACTGGTCACTTGCTCGAACCTGGACGAATTTCAGATTTGGGAATCAAGTAAATGTATTTTGTATTATTGGTTGTCCCATTGCGATATGTGGGGGGTGAGAGGAACAACGCATGATATTTCAGGTAGAGCTTGGGATCATGTGAAGAAAGTGGCTAACCTTTTCTGCTTTTAATTCCTTCCCCCCATTACTAATGTCAGAATCAAATGGGGGGGCAATAATGTTATGTATATTTTACTCCATGACTAAAATGAAGAAAATATGGGGAAAGAACTGTCGTTAATTCAAGCTAGCGAATTTGAAATTTGAAGGAGGGATAAGAGTGGCTCGGTCTCATCTATGATAGTAACTGGGATAAAAAAGAAAAGAAACTCAGAATTACAGTAATAGCCTTTTTTACGGCATGCTTATTCTAAACTTTGGCATGGTGAACTATTATTTGGTATGTACCCTCTATTGATAGTATAACTACTATTATTTGGCATGTACCCTCTATTGATAGTATAACTATAAATGTCGACTCCTTCTCGGCCTACATTGCATTAGGTCAATAGTGGAGTGACTATATGATTGTGTTTTTTTCATTTACAAAAGAGAAGTTTACCTCTAAAAAAGGCATTTGCATTTTATAACTTTTATGCATTTATGCATATGGAATATATACATTTCATTTTATAATATTTATGTATCTATTCAATTTATGTGAAATATGAATGGAAGGCATTTTTCATTTTATAATTTTTTATGCATTCATTCAATACATATGAAATATGAATGAATAGGCATTTGCAATTTTATAATCTTTAGGGATTTATTCCATGCATATGAAATATGGATGATAACACGCGAATTTTATAATTATGTGTTTATGCATATGAAATATAGGCATTTGTATTTTATAATCTTAATGCATTTATTCAATGAATATGAAATATGAATGAGTACAAATTTTCCCTTTTATGCATTCATTCAATGCATATGAAATATGAATTAATAAGCATTGGTCATTTTATAATTTTTATGCAATTATTCCATCCATATGAAATATGGATGAGTATATATATGCATTTTATAATTTTTATGTAATTATTCCATCCATATGAAATATGGATGAGTATATATGCATTTTATAATCTTATGCATTTATTTAATGCATGTGAAATACACATGAATGCTCATGATTTTGTAATCTTTATGTTTTTATTTGATATATGTGAACTATGGATAAGTAAGTATGGTTTTATAGTTGTATGGTTTTATTTAATGCGTTTGAAATATGGGAATATATGCATGCATTTATAACTGTGTGTTTTTGTATTATGTTTTGGGAATAAAAGCAACTAGATTAGTTGTATTTTGAAGTACGAACCTACATTGTTGCATTGAAAAAGAAGAATGATTTTTTTATCAACGGGAACACATATATTGTTACCCATGGTTTTGTATTCAATGGAAAAAGTAGATTGTTACCCATGGCTTTGTATTTAAAGGAACAAGTAGATTGCTACCCATGGTTTTGCAATAAGAAAAGCACTTGGGAAACAATATCATTGTTGTGAAAATTTATTCCCATGGTTTTCTGTTTTGATTAAATGCATATAAAGTGTTCTTTTGTAGATAGTAATTAATGTGTTTTATGTGTTGAATAACTTTTCTTTTCTAATTGATGATGGATGTAAATGTAAGAGATTAGTTATGGAGATGACTTTTCCTTTTATTTATGCATGTGAAAGAAAACGTTTTCATAAAAATATGTATAATACATGGAGGATTATTAATGATTATGACATAAAAATGATGACCCAGAGATTGAATATTTGGGCTTTGATAAATTATATTTTAGATAATCATGATCTTAAAGTTTGCAGGAAATAATCATGAATTGCAAAAGGAATGGAGTAATTTATTAATCCCTTTTGCAATGATTGAAGAAAAATTATAAATAATACTATTTCAGGCGATGAGGTCACTATGTATAACAATTGTTACATGCAAAGGGGAAATTCATGAAATGCATTTTGTAAAAAATAGAGTTTACAAGGGGTAACTCACTGCAACAAAAAACCATGCCATGAAGACATTATCCTCAAAGAACTGTGGGGTAAAGTGTTTGAGAAACATGACATCATGTTTAATGTATTGGCGTCTAGTTAATTATGCTTTAATTGAATATTATGTTTGTTTTGTAAAATTTAGACAATGGAAAAGGGATGGACTCATTGCTACCATTGAGTGAGGGGTGAACTCTGTTATGAAACATTTAATGAAATCAACGTTTGTTGGTTTTTCCCTTTGGGGTTTCCTAGGTAATATTCATGTCCATTTATGCTTTCCTATATGTTTATCTTGATGATAATAACACCTTGCAGACTGTTGGAAATTACCTCATTCAATGTGTTATTAAAAACCTCCCATTAATTGAATAATATTAATGATCTGAAGTTGCAAGAGAATCTATTATGTTAACAGGTTGCACTAATGAGTATCCCTTTACACAATCTGATTATTCCATTTCTACAATTACTTCACTTAATGATCATGGTTATATCATTTGATGAAAATTTTAAGTATGTGATAAGTCATTCGTGGAATGTTACATGCTTGCAAGCAAAATAACCTTGTGTGTTTTGTATGAGGTACATCGAGGGATTTTACAAGTGTTATTAGAGCAGAGGCTGCAATATTGGTAGCTCTCGGGTTCTGTAGGAATGAGGAGTAGAGGTATGATGTTGTTGGATATAAGATTAAGCATGATACTAGAAAAACTACATGGTAATGTATGTAGTAGACTACATTCAATATGAGATACATGATAGTCCTAATGATTGTGTTCAAGAATAATTATACTAATGGAAATTGAGTCCTTATTGTTGGCGTTATGACTAATGTGTTGTCCTTGATGGCAACCTACTTGATGAGTTCTCCTTTGATGGAAACCAACTTCATACATAGGTCAACATAATGTGTCTATGGATGTGAACGAGATTTTGGATAAAGGGATAGTAGTTCAGAGATAGAGAAATGATAATGATGAAGTTTGAAGAAGTATATGCTCGATTCGTGAAGAAAATTGGACTATACACAGGTTTTATTAAGAAAAGACGCATACACACGGTAGTATGAAGAAGAAAAGCCATATATAGTTTCTTAACGATGGTATTCTAAATACTAAGGGTCATTACCATGTTATTTCCTAGTGGTATTGAGCCCAACAACAGATGTTTTGATCCTGTTTAAGAAACCCATTAGTTGTAGTATGGTTTTGACTTGTGGTATTGGATAAGGGTTTAGCTATATACGGAGATGAAGATCACAGTGGTAATGAGTGTGCAAGTGATGAATATTTTATGATTAGTTAGATTTGAAGATAGTATGCATGTAATGGGTTGTTAATGATTTTCTTGATCTAAAAATAAGTATGCAGTTGAGAATTTTGATGATGGATTAGATCCAAGAGGTATCAGATGACAATCTTGATTATGAGGTGATTTGATCTGCTTTGGTAGTGCCTTGATGCATGATTTTTCTATGTATGTTGGCCTTTGGATATGTCTGAAGTTCTGTGATGCAGCAAAGTTCTGTGCCAGTAAATTCATATCTGTATGCAGGCTTTATATCCTAAAGGGTGTGTACACACATGAGTTTGATACTGGTATGGTGCATATATATTATCATCTATATGCGGGTTTGTTTCCTAAAAAGCACATGTACATGTGGTTTTGTTTTGGGGAAAATGCATAGAAAAAATAGGGTTTTTGATGAAAAGGATGTCTGATCAGTTTAATCAGTCTTTTTGTGTTTCTCTTGTCTGTCAATGAAGTCTTACTTGGTGATTTGGGCTTAATAATGATGTTTTGATTGAGGATTGATTGATTGAATAATGATGAAGCTACTAGTTGTTTGTGATTAAACATTTGTAATGGTTCTATGGTTATTTCATAATGATAAAGTGGATTTGTGTATGATTCAGTGTTTGTTTCAGAGTAACAGTGGTTCATGATATAGTGGCTCACTTTCAGGTTTTTGTGGTTTAAGATATGTACACGAGTATGCTTTATGAAAAGCGCGTACACACACGTGTTTTCTATTGTAAAGTAGCATATATATTTTGACATATGGTTGATCAGGCTTTGCAGTAATAGAATTTGTATTCTGTGATGTGGAGTATGTTGATTGTTATTCTGGTTACAATGATCTGATTGTTCTAGTTGTTTAAGTTTGGGTTTAACTTGGTCAATTGAGTTTAGATTGATTTGGTTGATTCAGTGATTGGGTTTCAGTTTATGGTTGATTTAGTTGGGTTAGAGATTGGTTGTTTCAGATGATGATTGAGTGATTTATTGCAATAATCAATTTCAACTTTGATATTTGGTTTTGGGCTTGAATGTTGGTAGTGCGTCCAGTCTCAAAATTTGATGAAATGTGGCCTAGAGTTGTAGTGTGTTGTATTATGTGGATCCAATATGAAAATTTATGAAACATGGTCTCATGTAGTGTTGAGTGTGGGAGCCTTCAGTCCAGGAGTTGAAGCTTCCTTCTAGTGCTAGTTGGCAAATCAGTTAAGGGGGTTGGAGCTCCCTTTCGGTGGGTGGCAGTAAATGAGATCAGGGGGTTGAAGCTCCCTTCTAGTAGGAGATATAGAATGAGTTAATGTTGCAGTCTTTTGTAGGTGGGTGCCTACATACTGGTATGAGTCTCCGCCAGTACAAGATTGTAGGAAGTTTTTCTTTATAATAAAAAGAAGATAGAAATGACAACAACAGTGGTTTTTTCCATCATTAGGTTTCCACCTTAAATCTTGGTGTTCATATGTGTTGATTATGTGTGATGGTTTATTTTGTTCTTACTACACATAGTTACCATTTATATAATGCTGAATGATGTATTGACACACTGGCTTAATATTAAAAAAAGATGAATTAATTGAAAAATATGTTTTACTAGATACGCTAGTTATATGAATAACAATTACATACACGTGTGTGTTTCCTTTAGTAAAGTCTCATACACAAATCATGATATGAAATTGAAAAGTTTAATGGTTTGAAAATATTGAGTCACTCCACCCTCTCAATAGTTTTCCCAACAATTGGTATCAAAGGATGTCCTTCGGCAGCAACTTGATCACTTGAAGGAGATCCATTAAGGTGAGTAGTCATGAAGGAGTATTTTCTATCATACCTACTATATTTAACACAATTAACTTAGTCTTTTGAAAATATAGGATGAGAGAATACTTGCAGGTACTAGGAGCTAATGTATGAGAAATCGTTGAAAGTGGATATCAATATATTCCTTCATATAATCTAGGAAAGCAATAGTATGAAACCAATGAAAAAGTTGTAAATGCCATCTTGGGGAGTTTGGCCAAGTCCGAGTTTGTGAAGGTAATGCAACTACACACAACAAAGGGAATGTGGGATATAATTATCAAAATTTATGAGGGCAAAACCAAGGTAAAAATTGTTAAACTTCAAACATTCAAAATACAATATGAGACATTGAAAATGCATGATGATGAAAGAATTGTAGCATTTTTTCTTAGAGTAGATGAAATTGATAATTTCATGAGAAATCTTGGTGGAAATAAAAGATGCTACTCTTGTTTAAAAAAATTTAAGGTCTCTGACTCCGAAGTTCGACTCCATAGTCTCTACTATTGAAGAAATGTAGGATCTAAAAAGTCTCACACTTCATCAACTTCATGGAACACTGATAGCATTTGAGATGAGCAAAGGTGGTCCTTCAAACATGAGAGAAGTAGGATTCAAAGCTATTACAAAAGGAAAAAGAAAAGGAGGAATCAGGTTATGTATCAGAGTAAGAAGAGGCATATTCTTAAAGAAACTCTAAGTGGGTACTGGAAGATTTAGAGGTAAGCTTCCTTTCAAATGTTTTTCATGTGGTAGAGTTGGTCATTACGCTGCTAAGTGTCCCTTTAGAGAAAATCAAGAGAAAGGGAAATAAGATGCAAAAATAAATAGGAATATGCTTGAAAACAAGAGAAGTTTTTATACACATGAAGACGGTGATGGTCTTTCAAATGGTGAACAAGGTGAGTCTAATAAAGATTGTTAGTTACTTACGGAATTTGAAGATGAAAGTTGTAATGAGTTTGATCGTATAGAAGAAAAGGGTACTTTTATTGAAAACTTTGACATGAATATATTAGATGTAGTGACAGTTACAGATGTCAGCAAATATTCGAGTTTGGGATGATTCTTATTGATGAAGAATTAAGAAGATGATGCATCATCAGGTATGGCTTTTTGCTCAAAATGTAATCCATTTCCTTGTATATGCAATCATCATAGTGATGATGATAGTGAAACCACTGACCTTGCACTTATGGGTGAAAGTGAAAGTAAGAACTCTAAAGAGAAAATATATTCAAATATGATGCCTCTTGAAGCAACATATCAAGGCAAGTTATAATCAATGGACAATGTAGATGTGCCTATGCTAAGCGAAGATAATGATCAGTAATGGAAATAAAAGACAAAGTATAATCTAATGAATCTTGATGTCTGGAATCTAGTGTCCAATTGTTACAACAAGGTTTCTCCATCAGACAAGGAAGTGGAAAAGAACAGTAAGGCTTTGAGTAATATCTTTTGTAGCATATTTGATTCAATATTAAATAAGGTTATGAATTATACATTATCAAAGAAAGTATAAGATAAGATAGAAGAAATCCATGAAAAATTCCCAAAGAGGGATCTAATAGGTAATTATATATCTAATAGTGTGTCCAAATTAATAGATGAAGTTGTTGGTTCAAAAGAAGACAGGTTACAAGAAATTTTTGATCTTAGAACAAAACTTGATCTTCCTTTGAAAAAGATTGTTAATCTTAAAAATAAGTTGCAGATTTATGATAATAAAGGTCATGCTAATATGGTATTTAACCATTATTTTTAAGGTCTTGAAGATGAGTTTGTCTCTCTAAGAGCAAATCTTGAAAAATCACATAAGCGGAATGAAGAACTACTTCAAGCATTGGAAGAACAAGAAAATAGGCTCAAAGATGATATTCTCAAATTAAAACAACAAATGGAGGAAGGAAGAAAGATTTGAGAAATTATGAAGAAGCAGAATCTAGAAAACGAAAAGCAATATTAGGTTGAGGTAAACATCCTAAATGGTAAATTAGAAGAAAAGGATAGACATTTGTGATTTTGGGATAGTACTAATTATTAGTCTTCAAAGGTCTCTTTCCATCAATTATGGTTTTGGTATTCATGAAATCGTTGAAGAAGAATCTACTTCACAAGATGAGGTAAGGAATTCTAATGAAAAATATGAAATGCTCAACAAAAAGATAAGAAGTCATCCTCATCAACAACCAAGGAAATAAAATCTTCAAAGGATATTATTTACTCCTAACTATAGAAGTGTTAATCGATTTTATCCTTTGATCAATAATGTTAAATTTTCAATATGTCACAATTATGGACATGTTGTAGCCAATTGTAAAAGTAGAATGTTTCAAGGTAATAACTGCCTCATAGAAAGATCATCAGCTTTTAGGTACTTTAAGGGATATTGTTTTTCTTTCAATATGTTTGGAGACAAAGCCATTGATCACATTAGAAGGGATATGAAACATATAAGATATCATGCTTGTAACAAGTTTGGGCATGTAGAAAAATAATGCTGGAACAATTCTATGGATAGCCGCAGACATCATGGTAACCAACTAGATAAGGACATTAATGTCAGAAGACCTGAAAATGATGGATCCACCAACAATTCTCATAATATGCAAGAATTAGAAGAACAGATAAGGTGTGGAATTGCTCTCTTCTCATTTGAAGATGAAGAAGAGTGGTACATAGATAGTGGATGCTCTCATCACATGACTGGAAATAAGAGTAAAATTGAGTCTCTAAGGAAAAATGAACATGGTAATGTTATTCTTGGAACTAATGTTTCAGGAAAAGTATTGGGACAAGGTAAAGCCAAAATTAATAAAGCTAGAGGAGAAGCTGATGCTTTATTAATTCAAGGGATAAAGCAATATATTCTAAGTGTAGGAAAAATGGCAGATAAGGGAAATATAATTGTGTTTATATGAATCGAGTGTAAGGTTATGAATCAAGTAGCTGTAAAAGAGATAGCAATAGGATATAGAAATCAAGACAAATTATATCTGTTAGAAGAACGAAATTCTTGCAAATATGAGAAGGATTGAGACTTGGAGGAAAATAAGATGGTACCCATTGCAATCCATTATTCCTTAAAATAATACTTTCAATAGTGACTGCAGAAGCTGAATGAGGTACTTGACTTTATGAGAACAAAAGATGATTATTGAGTCCTCACGATCAGTGTTGTGTAATCTCAAGGGGATTAATACATATGTATCTTGATTATGAGTCCCATGGTTGTTTTTTATTTTCATGTTACTTATACTACTGACGGTGCCTCTGGTGTAGTACTAGTACATAGGTATAGACATAACAGACTTAGGGGGAGCTAAAGGTGTAAAATTTTAGTTTTTCACTTTCTGTACGTGGATCCTATGAAGACAAGTCGTGTATATATGTGATTTCTAAATTAAAAAATTGTGTATATCTTGCTATGATGAAGAAACAAGCTCCAATCTTGCTTGCTGGTCTTGGAATTGGCTAAGTATAGTCTGCAGAGATGACACAGGTTTAGGGGAACAATTTTCTATGCTTCTAATAATGTATTGTTGGTGTTATGTTTCCTTTGTACATAATGATGCTTCATAATGGTGATGTTGCTTATGTTGTACAAGTTCTTGAATGATGATGCATGAGTTGATAATCATGCTTGATACTTATCAATTATGGAAAGAACATGTAGATCTTGCTAATAATGATGCTATCATGGATGAGTAGTTTATTATGATATTTGCTTGAGTTGGATATTGTTTCTTGATGTAGTGGTGTTGTTGTAATTCTTCTCGTATGAAGAATTTGGGCCAAGAGAATGATGTTGCTAAGACATGGTTATTGATATGTTGTTGCTACTTATGTTGGAGAATACTTGGAAACATGGAATATTTTGACCATGTTAAAGAATAATGCTACACTTCCCTATCTTACTTTATGATGATATTCTTGGTCCCTAGTCACAAGTTGATCATATTGAAGCTACATTGTCCTATCTTGCATGAACTTTTGCTAGCATATTCTCATGGTGTAGATCGTATGTGGTGTGTGATAGTTTTCGATGACTATCATGCTCTTATTGAGATCCTTGGTCTTGGTTATACATGTCATATCTACCATTTGATGTAAAGGTCATGTAAAGACCTATGATGTAATCATTGTAAAATTTAGTCATGTATGGACTATTTCCCTTAAGTCTTGTTCGACATTTGATGTAATTTGTAGCCCTATTGTGATTGGGTGGTTGATGTCATAATATGTAAACCCACTATGATTGGGTGATTTATCTAAGTTTGAGTCCTCTTGTGACAGGAAAAGTCATATTGAGTTAAGTCATAAACTCATGTACTTCATTGCACACCCATACGAAATTTCAACATGTGCTAAGGGAGAGCATGGTCAGTATTCATTGTTCATACTGTGTAATTTAGACATACAACACTTAAGAGAGAAGCCTTCATTGAGAATTCGTCAACCCTATTTTCTTGATATCAAAGGGGGAGAGTAACTTGGTGTTTGAAAAGCTTGGTGCTTAGCTTGACATGTTTTACACATATCTACAAGTGCTGGTGACCAAACACCAGAGTGGTTGCCATCAAGTCCAAAGGGTGAGATTGTTGGAATTATGAATAATATGTTGTGCTTGATGGAAACCTATCGATGTGATCCAGGTGGCTCGAGAGACACAAAGGACAAAGACTGTTTATGAACGCTCGAAAATAAAGTGCTCAGAATGATATTGATTGAGGACCAGAGCACAGATCTGATCGTCCTGATTGCGGGGGTGTGAACGATTCGTTAATCCGAGCTCGTATGAGGGAGAACGAGCTAGTCAAAGTTTTGATCAAAGTTGGGTTGTGGGCCACGTTAAAATATCCTACAATTTGACCGACCCTGAGGCATAAACCTAGCTCCCAGAATCAGTCAAAATTGTGGCCTCGTTAATTCACCCAATGACCATTATTTTCTAAGAGTTTAAAAATGA
Organism: Pinus taeda; assembly: GCA_000404065.3. Classification (NCBI taxonomy): domain Eukaryota; kingdom Viridiplantae; phylum Streptophyta; class Pinopsida; order Pinales; family Pinaceae; genus Pinus; species Pinus taeda. Next base: position 18,076 of record APFE030352465.1, read on the forward strand.
CCCCTATATAATATATATATATATAATATAATATATATATATATATATATATATATATATATATATATATATATATATATATATATATATATATAGATAGTATATGATGTGGCGAGCCACCACCCCGCCACCCCTAAAATTTATCACATAAAACTATAATTTGGTTTGGGCCGACGGGCCATCACCCACACTAGCCCTCCCGCAACCTTACCAAACTATATATATATATATATATATAAATATATATAATATATATCTGTGTGTTGTGTGTGTGTATTTTCTCGGGCCCTACTCCAAATCGCCATCGCCAAAATCATATTAAAACATGTATTAATGGGGGTGGGCATGGGCCACCTCTGATGGACCCTACCCACACCCTGATAAGCCTTAACAAATGCCATAACAAAATATGGGACAGGCAGGGGTCGAACCTACCCAGCCCATGTGGCCAGCCCCCAAGCAGGCGGTCCCAAAAGGAAATGCACATTAATCACCATGCTAATGCAGCATGGAACCGACGACGAGGGATGGGGGCGTGGGCCACCAAAACAATGGACCCGCCACCCAATAACAAATTCAAAAAAATATATGTGTTGTTATGAATGTATAAAAGAAGGAGGGGTGGAATTTGACCACCCGACCCCTCCTCAACCAATGCCTTAATTTACCATTATGCCATAACCAAATTCATTGGTTAATCCACCTTGGAAAAATATTTAACCCTCGTTTGCAAGAATTTCGAGGGGAGGGAGGAACCAGTAGCAAACACGAATTTTGAGACAAGAGAACATTGTGCACGCAGTTTGAGGTAGCATTTTGTAAGAGCGGTGAAATTTCATGTTGTTATATTTTGACAAATTTTATATGGATTCAGCACTTCTCATCACCATGAATGCAATGGTGTTTTCCGTGTCTCCATCAAAGTTCTACATTTTTTAGCCATTTTTAGGATGAAGGTGGAACCATGATTGCTGTAAAAATAGGGAGCGAAACCATGAGCCTTGAAATTTTCCCAAGGAGGTAATTTGTCTCCATGTCGGAATATAGTCAAGTTTATACTTGTTTTTCATGGTTTTCAGTAGGGGTTGCAATGGCAAGGTCAGATTCACCATTTGAGTTGTAGATTTGCAGTCCATCCATGGAGTAGAATCTTTGAGGAATCTAGGGGGAATCTAAAATATTCCTTAAGCCCCAGATTCTCATCTTCTCAGAATTTAGATTTTGGACAGTCGATTTTGCACTATTCTACACCACAAATCTGATGGTGCGTTCAGATTTATCATTCTCTCATTCTATTCATCAACCACTTTTCTAAGTGCAATGCAGGTGTCAACATCCATGTGCGAGTAGTCATGCGATTGATGCCATGAGATCGCTGGTTTGAGCAGCTTCAACATTTTGAAATCCGCTTCTTTGAATGGCCCTTGGTTGTGAGGTATATGATGTATTCTTGTACTTATTCTTCAGGCATTGTGCTACATAGATCCTTGTTGATGCTTGATGTGGGATCTTGCTTCTTACATGTTTTCATGATTCCTTGCTTGATGTAATGCAGAATCATCTATGAGATGTACTTGCTGTCATGATTCATCATGTTATGTTTTGAGATCCCTTTGTTGTATGTTTCTGGGATACTCTTGTTGTCGTCATGCATGTTTTTGCATTGAGATCCCTTTTATGCCATGTTGGTAGGATGCTCATCATGCATGAGTTTTGTGTCATACTGATAGGAGCCTTTTGATTCAGAGTTCCTATAGCGGAAAATATCTTGGAGCCACGCCTGCATGAGGGCATTTTTCCTTGTATGATATTGACATCACCTTATGTACATCATCACCATTGACAACACTTAATGTAGCGACCTACACCATCTTGACACTGAGGCCTGGAGACGTAGTCCCTCCTGGAAGAACTCCTTTATCAATGGCTTATGTTTTTATGTTGCTGATGATTGACATGTTACTCTTCCTACAGCATGCACATGTATTCATTTATGTTCTTTTAAAAATGAAAATTAACACATCACAAAAGTAAAAGGTCTCAGAAGGGTCCTTCGTCACACTTGGACATAGATCAAGTGGTATCGAAGTAGTCTTTGAGTTGATGTGAATTGTAGTGTGAACAATGGAACGTGCAGCAATAGAGGATGAAAAATAAATGTACGAGACCATGCTCAAAATTTCCAAGAAGGTGGAAATCATGTATGAAACTCTACAGAAAGAGACAAAGGAGAAGGAGCGATTGAAACTTCAGTTGCAAGCCATGGAAGAGGCCCTAGAAGAACTAAAGGAAAACAAGCAAAGTCTTCAAACAGATATCGCTGAATTGAAGATGCATCTATATGAAGAGAAAGAGGAGAAACATAGTTTTCTACGGCAGTTGCAAGCAAAGGACGAGGCCTTGGAAAAATTACAGCGTGACCCATGTGAGCTAAAATGTAATTCTCTGAATTCATGTATGTTTCCAAATGATGATTTCGTTGTTTTTTAAAATCACACCACAAGAGTTGGCTCCAAACTATTGAAGAAAATTGGGTATGAAGGAAAAGGCTAGGCGTTAATGGCCATGGCATTGTCAACCCCATCAAAATAGAGGAATTACCATGTCGAACAAGACTTGGGTATGTCAGAAAAGAAGTTGGGAAATGTGCTGAGACAACAAGTGAACCACCAACAATAGATGATGAACAACCCTCATTGATTCTTTCCAAGCCAAAAGAGAAGGTAAAAGATGTTGATTTCCTTTCAGTTTCATCGTCACATAGTATGATTTCTATTAGAGATGTGGAGATCCAAATTACAGGGACAAACATGAGGCTCCTTACGAAGCACGAGAAGGAAGAGAAACTCGGTGTTAATAACCAAGGCATAACTCAACCATTGGAGGTTGGGCAGAGACCTCAATTTGCAGGCTCGAGATACACCAAAGGAGAATGCTTAAAGGTATCGTATGCTTCCGATACATCATTGAAATCGTCGAGGAAAGAAATGACGGCAACACATTCCCATAATCCCATGGCAGTTCCCATTGCAATGAAAGAGCTGATGCAAGCTCTCATCGCCATACTTACACCAAAGACAACAAAGAAATGTATCACTAGTTTCGATCTTCGAATGTTCATTTTGATTATGATGATGTTGTTAATGATGAATGAAGAACATGGGATCAAAAAACATGCACCTTTTCTAGATTACATAACCATACATTTTCTAGGTGTTGGAAAAGAATGGCAGCACACAAAAGGATGAGGCATGAAAGACACTCTCAACAACATGAAAAGAAACAGATTAAGCAGATATGGAGGAAGAAAACCTACTACAATCATTGCGATGGAAGTGGTCATCAAAGAGACACTTGTTGGAGGCTCCATCCATATCAACGCCTTAAGGACAAAGCGTCTTTGCATGAACCAGGTGAAGTAGTTGGTCGACAAGCAAAACCACCTCAAGGAGGTGACCCATTCACATTGATAAGTGAAAAATGGTTTCTAGACATGTTGTGTTTTCATGGTCATTCTTTTTGAAAACATTTGCTGCTTTTAAAATGTAAAAGTGATCATGTGTTGTCCATCACTTGTTCAGCAACAACGATGTCTGGTCTTATTTGGTGTCGCATGTTAAACTATGAAAGTGATGTTATGTTTCCATCACTTGTGAAAACAATAGTGTTTGGCCTTATGTTTGTAAATCATGTGTTGCAGTGATGATGTGTTTTCCATCACTTGTTGAAGCAACAATGATAGATTGGCCTTGTTGTCATAGCTAAAGTCTTGTGTCCATCTTGACGTAAACTTCACCACTGAGTATGTGTTATAAACTCATGGCAAGTGTGGAACATTTGGGTCATTAGTTGGTCATGAAAGTCAAGCATGTAATTTGTAGAATGATACTACAGGTTGCAGAGGTAGCAAGTATTGGCTCGTCACTTTAGGCTCTGAAGAAGAAAGGTGAAGGAGATGGAAGCGAGACCTTTTTAGGATGCTTGTGATGGAGACAAGGTAGAGAGAAGTTGAAGATTATTTTTCATGTTTTTGGGGGACCAAAATCTCCTCAGTGGGGAGGATTGATCCAAGTGGCTCAAGAGACACAAAGGGCAAACAGGGTTTATGAACACTCGAAAACCATAGTGCTCAGAATGATGTCCACCTAGGACCAGAGCATAGAACTTGTCTTCCTAATCGTGCGGG
>APFE030352478.1:0-26552 GCA_000404065.3 Pinus taeda
GAGGCCTTCTCCAACTGGAATTGTGTTGATATATTATTTAGTGAATTCTGGAGCTGGTGGGCTGCAATTGCCTTGCTAGTCAAGGTGGAGTAAACCATTTCACTAGTCTGCTTGTGTAGTTCTATTTGGTCAATAGGATGTATATCCTTTGCCAATGCTTCAAAGTCTGTTTTCGGATAATCTACCATTGATCTGGGTTGCTGTGTAGTTGGCTTCAAGAAACTCATCTGCATCTTACCTTCCTTTATATCAAAGGTTGACATTAGCCTTGTTTGATTTGTTGGAGCCATTTTAAGGTAGTGTAAATAACTTTGAGCCTTTAATCTTTCATTCCTAGCCTTGATTTCTTTGTATTTCTCTTTTAAGTCCTGGTGTTGGCCACTTGGAGCTCTAAAGGAGGATACTTCCATGCTCTACTATCTTTCCAACATTTGAGCCTGTGAGGTGGAAGGTTCTTGTGTACCTCCTGAAGGAGTGGTCTGCCTACTTTTTGCTCCTGTAGTTCCTGTTTTCTCCTCAGTATACTCCTATTCTGCAAATGGGTTCAACCTTTGCCTCTTGACATAAGTTTGGGCAACAGGTCTACTAGAAGGAGTGGCCTCCTCTCTATATCTTTTAGGATTTCTTTCCTCATTTAGAGGAGCCTGCAAAATGGGAGGATTGCTCATTGTATGCCCTGGTTGAACAAGTTCTTCTGAAATCTCTAGCTGTTTTGATTCCTCTGGCTGCTCTGATGGTCCTTCTTCTGTTGTTTGCCCACTGCATCCCTATGATTCTCTTTGAGATTGGGACACTCCTGGCACATGTATAAATAAATCTTCATTGATTCTTCTGTCTAAATCAATCAATACATTATCAACAAAAACCTCTGTGCTCCTGGTCTACCAAAATGTTTTCCACCCATTCAAGTTGATTAGCATATTGTTCAATTTCAGGAATTCTATGGTGGATGTAAGGAGATAATTTATTCTTTTGTCTCCTATTGCAAATGAAGTCTAAAGGGTCATATCTCAAGTTAAAACTTTGTTTCAGTCTCAGTGTTTGGAGGATTTCCTCTGCTACCTTTCCCACTTCCCTACTGTTACATATGAAGGGGCCAAGCTGATCTTTTATCCTAAGTTGAGCTTTCTTCTTGGCCTTCACAAAGTGCACCTCATCTGAATTGATCATTTGCCTGTAGTACTCCAAAGAAAACAATCTCATAGGGAGGTATCTGGGCAGTTTGTAGGGAGCCAACTCACATCCATAGATTCTGATTTCAGTGTGGTTTTGTTACAAGTACCAATCCCCCACTCTATATTGTTTTGACAACTGAAGAACCCTCCTGATATCTGCATTGATTCTAGGGGGAGGGCTTCCTAGTAACATAGTTGCCACTAGATGCACAAAGAGATCTATGAAATCAGTATAAGAATATTGAGAGTCACCTAGGTGGATCAATGAAGTCGAAAAGACTATCGATCTAGGGTTTCCTCTAGTATCAAGCTTCTAAAGTGCAAATGGTAATTTGTCAGCTTGATAATACAGGAAAAGATGATATAAAACTGAGGAATATTTGAACACTCTTTCATTATCCATCCTCATGAATTGATCATGCATTTGATCAGAAATGAACTTAGCAAAGTCAAACATGATGGCTGGGGGTTGTCTAGGAGAGTAGATAGACATAAAGGATACAATAATTTCATCAACAAATTCACTTGTGGTTTGGCCAACACATTGGATATCATTTCCATGATGTCTCAGCCAAGATCAGAAAAAATAGTCCACATGTAAGGGGGAGGATCCTTTGGAGTGTATTGTTTTTCCCTAATGAAAGTTTGGAAAAACCTATCAAGTTTGATTGAGGTGAGTGTAGGTAATCTATTAAGTAAATCTCCAACAGAAAGAGGGGTCAGGTTTTGGCTTGGTTGTAATTGTAGCATTTGATTTATGGACTCATCAGTGATGGTAAAAAATACAGATTGGTCTAGGGTCATTATTGCTCTCTGAGTAGGGTTGTAGTTCATGTGGCTATAGTAGATAATCTCTGGGAAAATATGAACTCTGGGGAACTAGTATTTGGGTAAACCTAATTCCCAAAGTCCTATGAAATCTGCATGGTTTAGGTTCTGGTCTTTGTACTTGCAGTATAGTTTCAAAGGGGATTCTTGGACAGAGGTATCTTTAATCTAGAAATATTTATCTGTCAGTGGAATATGGTCTAAATCCCTGTGAGGAGTAGAAATGGGCATGACAGTCAATGCAATTGGGGCAGACATCCTTGGTTCTTGTGGATTCAAGGACGGGTACAAAGGGTTTTCAGTGAAATTTAGGAAAAATTGGTCCAATTCAAAGTATTTGGAGTCGTTGGGCAATTTACTTACAGAATTACTAAGTAATTTGAAGCAATTGAGTTCAGGTTCTGGTAATAAAACAGGGTTTCTTGGAAAATTTGGGTTAATACTTTGTTTCGGCTCTTGAACGGAGTAATGGTGACTGTGCACTGTTTGCAGGAAGTGCACGTGACTGGAAGGAGGTTTGCAGTTTCAGCAACTTCAGTAAGTTCGCAGTTGGACGTGGGTTGACGGTTGCACGTACTCTAGTGCTTGCATGGAGGTCTGAGCAATATTTTTCCACGAAAAAACAAAAAACAATGAGTTTTTTAGTTTTATTTGTAAAGTCAATGATTTTGGTGGGTACGCTAGGAAAAGGACACTTGGCATTGAGCAGAGGATGTGACATTTTATTGTTTAGCGGGAGGCGGTAAGTGGGATCGTATGGCACCGCTTTTGGGATAACATGGTTTTGGGGGAAGGCCGCCCGATGCCATTCATCGAGCACCACGTAGCAGCGGGCTAAATAGTAAAACCACCCATATAGGGCGGGCAAAGGTTAGCCTTCAAAGGCCGCCCAATATGAGCATAGACCATTGGATTAACTGGGGTCAAATCGCACAGTGATCGGGGTGATGGTTTAATGTGAGGTTTAATGGAGGGGCTCGGCGAGGTTTTAATGGGCGCAGGGATTAATTAATCACGGATTATGGAGGCTTAATGACGTCGGGAGTGATTTCATTGCTGGGGACAGATTATTAATTAATCACTTATTGATTAATTAACCTCTTTTAACTCGGCGGTAGGTCACGGTTATTAATTAGTCATTGATCGAATTAATTAATCCTTTAATAAGTTTATATTTCAAACTTTGGGGTAGGATATTACCATATGGGTTTTTAATAAAACATACGAGAAAGGGGTGTTTTTGGGATTTAATATATAAAGTTAGAAGTTAATATGAAGTGGAACCGAAAAAATGGATTGCGCTAAGTATAATGTTTTTTGAAATTTATTTACTTTTCACATGGAAACATTATAACTTAGGCTAAATGTGCATTTATGGGTTTTTGTGAAAAAGGGGTTTGCTTGGGGGTGATTACTTTCCCTAGGCAAATGGTGCTTTTACCTTAGGAAAAGGGATTTTTTAAGAGAAAATGAATGAATTGAAGGGGGTGAATGTTTGTGAGGGGGCTTTTAGTACTTAGGACCTATAAGTTATTGGTCTGAGGGTCCAGTCCCTCCAAAAGTCAGAGAAATGCTCTGAGCCCCTTTAACTTAAGGTTTTAGGTACTTTTGACTTTGCTTATGGGAAACTAGTAAAATTAAGGGTAAAATGAATGGGGGAATTAATCACTTGACTTTGTGTAAATGCTCAATTATCATCCATACTTTAGCAACTTGATGATGAAAGTAAATGATATGATTTTATCTAGCCATTCATCACAATTCTGCAACCATGCAACTATTTACCCATCTACTCATCCTACCATTTTTTCTACTCTTGTTAGGGTGCACTTAAGTTGGCAAACCCTTATCAAAACATTTTCTTTTCTTTTACAATGGAAATCTATCTAAGTCTATCCTTATTACATCCAAGGGCCCAGATTAAATTGTTGGGCTCCTTTTATTCACTCTACCTATCTACATATCTGCTAAGATTAAACAGTTTGGTCATATTTTATTCGCTATCTATAAACATGAAATTGAAAGCATGAAATAGCCAAGTTTAAACTGTTTGGCCATCCATGGATTGTGGCAAAGGTAACAAGTTGCACACAATCGTTATTATGCATAAAAAGTAAATGGTAGTGGCATTTAGACTTGCACACTTTCATGGTCTTTTTCTTTTTTCTTGGGGTTCATTTTTCATCTTTTTTGACCTTTTTCATTCTTTTTGTCCTTTGATTTTTCTTTTAGGACATACCCTCTTTACATTTTTTTATTTTTTTTATTTTTTGGATATGGAAAACATTTGCAGAAAGAAAAGGTACGTACATATTACAGATTTGAGCTCAGCCATTCAAAAATTATGACTCCTATTGGTATAGGAACATGATAGGACCTTTACTATTTATTCAAATCCACTCTGAAACTTAAGAGGATATTCATTCTCAGGTCCACAAGTTGGTTATTAAAACTCCTTTAAAATCATTCTGGAAGTCTCCACCTTGTTTATCTCCTCCTTCTTCACCCCCACATAGTAATTATCCCCGTCTTTCACCATCTCCCTCTTCCTTATCATCATCTTCACAAACATCTCATTCATCATCCTCTACTATGGCATTTCAACCCATTGTACAGGCAAGATATGCATCTTTAGTTTTACCTCCAGTCCTTGATGCTTTCCCTAATGGATATTTAAAGAACCTTTCTAGATATAATGGCAAAACAGGTCCCTCAGTTGAGGATCACCTTCAAGCCTTTCTAGAGTTTGCAGATAACATGAACATAGAACAACAAAATGTTTACATGAAGTTGTTTGTTCAGTCTCTTGAGGGAAATGTGAGGACTTGGTTTAGGCAGTTACCTGCCAATTCCATTAGGAACTGGGAAGAATTAACAAATATATTCAAAAATCAATGGGGAGTGAAGAAATATGCTCTTTACTTTTTAACTGAGTTTGAAGAAATTAAAAGAAACTTTGGTGAACCTGTCTCTGATTTTATCAAAAGGTTCAACAAACTTTATCATAAGATTCCCCCTGATTTCAAACCACCTGTAGCAGCAACTAAATTTAGGTTTTCAAAAGCTTTTGAAAATGACTTTGTCGTGATGTTAAGAGAAAGAACTTCAAGGACTCTTGAAGACATGCAAACTAATGTTATAGAAGTGGAAGCAAATAGGTCTGCCTCAACCATTTTAAAAGCTAAAGAGGAAAAAGCCCAAAAAAAACTTAAATCAAGTCAAGAGGCCTCAACTTCCTCTACGACTAAAACTGAAGACTTTAAAATAGATTAAATAAATTCACTTCTTAGAAATTTGTCCAATATAATTTCCATGATTGAGACTCAACCTATAACAGTTCAACAAACGATCACTCGACCCCAAAATCAAAATCAAGGTCAATACAAAAGAAATCCACCATCACAAATTCTTCAAAGGCCTAGTACTGATCAACAGGTTCCAACTCTTTTATTGATAGATGATCAACAGCCTGATGACAACACTATGACTATAACTGAAGATATTAATAATATGGATACCTCTTTTGGTCAAACTGCTATTATTCCTCTCTCACAACAAAAGCAGGTTCAACAATATCAAGACTCCTCACGGGCTTCCAAATACCATGCCTTTTCTAAATTCCTAATTGTAGAACTAAACAAAAGATATGATCTTAAGCCCAAACCTAGTCCTGAAAGAACCCCCTAAGGAACCTCCAACAATTGAACCTCGTACCAAAGCTGTTGAAACTCAAACAACTATTATTCGACCATTAAATCAGTCAACTGATACTACTCAAATTGAAAAAATTGTTTTAATTGCATTTAATGTTGAAAAGGAGTTAGAAAGAGTTAAAATCCCTATACTACTTTCAAAACTTTCCAAAAGCCCTGGATAAAAAAAGTCAAGTCTCCAAATGGATACAAAATACCTCGGTTGATACTGAAAGTGATATCATTAGTCTTCAAGATGAAAAACCAGCAGTTGTTTTCGGTCCTAGCTCAGATATGGCAAATGAAATAGTACCCCGTTTCTATGTGACTCTTAAAACAAATGATTCCATGTTATATAATTGTATGCTTGATTCTAGAGCATCATATAATCTTATGCCAAAAACTATCATGGATCATTTAAATCTTGACATAACTAGATCCTATCATAATTTGTACACCTTTGGTTCCAAAAGGGTGCCTTGTCTAGGATTGATTATGGATTTAGTAGTCACTCTCGCCCAAATCCCAGTAAAGAGTGTAGTGTTAGATATAGTTGTCACAGATATCCCTCCCAAATTTGGAATTCTCATTTCAAGGTCTTGTTGTGCCAAATTAGGGAGAACTCTTTAGATTGACATGTCTTATGCCACCATTCCAGTTTATGGGGAAGAGAAACTAAGGCTATATAGAGAGGTCAAATTTGTGCATGCTGTTTGCAAAATGAATCAACCAAGAAACCATCCCATATATGCAATTGATCAAGATTTTGGTTGTTTCCAACTTTCTTCAAACCAAACAAATGAAACTCAAACAAAAATTGAAGATGTAATTGGAAGGCCTGTACCAAATCAAATTGATGCCTGGAAGCTATTCTTTGATGGTTCTTGTACAAAGGATGGAGCAGAAGTTGGGGTAGTATTAATCTCACCAGAAAAAGAAAACATTACACAATCATGCAAACTTGATTTTGAAGTTACAAATAATGTAGCTGAATACGAGGCCTTCCTTTTAGGAATGCAGTTAGCTAAGAGCTTAAAAGTACATAACCTGAGTGTTTTTACTGACTCAGAGCTCATTTTTAAACAAATTAGAAATCTTTGCCAAACAAAACATCTTAGGCTTAGATCTTATTGAAATGAGGTTTGGGATTCAGTTGAACATTTCTTCAATGCTTTTAATTTGACTTATATCCCAAGGGATCAGAATATTCATGCAGATTCCCTAGTTGTTTCTGCTAGTTCATTTAAAATCCCTTATCAGACTAATGTGCTCTATCAAAGACAAGTCAAATACAGGCCATCCATCCTAGATAACCTAAAATACTGGCAGATATTTGAAGTTGATGAACAGTTAAAATCTTTTTTGCATGTTATAGATGAATTTTCAGTTCTACAAATTGAAGAAAATACAATAGAAACAATTGAGAATTCAAATGAAAATGATAATTCAGATTTCAACTCAAAAATTGCCAATCATGATATCATTCAACTATTTAAAAATTTTATTCCCAAAGGACTCATTCCTTTAGAAAAATTGTTTGATCAAAATGATGTCCACAGAAACCCACAGTCAATTTCTCCACAAGATGACATAGAGGAAGTAAACATTGGAACAAATGATGACATTAGGAACCTGAAAATCTGTGCATCCTTAGATCTCGAAATTAAAGCTCAATACCTTAAGTTATTTGAAAAATACAAGAATATTTTTTGCATGGACCTATGCTAATCTAAAAACTTATGATACATCATTGATACGGAATAAGATTCGTTTAAAACCAAAAGCAAAACCTTGTCAACAGAGACTTAGGAGGATCAATCTAGCACTTCTACCAACTATAGAAAAGGAAATTAAGAAAATGCTAGATGCCCACATTATTCTCCCTCTTAGATACTCTAATTGGGTTGCTAATTTAGTTCCTGTCAAAAAGAAGAATGGGGAAATCATACTTTGTGTGGAATTTAGGAATTTGAATAAAGCATCATTAAAGGATAATTACCCTTTACCCAAAATGGATCGGTTACTTCATATGGTTTCAGAAGCACAAATACTTTCCATGCTTGATGGTTTTTCAAGTTACAATCAGATAAATGTTGATCCAGTAGATAGAGAGAAGACAACTTTTATTACGCCCTGGGGTACATTTATGTACTCTAGAATGCCCTTTGGCTTGTCCAATGTTGGAGAAACTTTTCAAAGAGCTATGGTAATAGCTTTTGTGGGATAGGTAAACAAATTTGTAGTCATTTATCTTGATGACATAACTATTTTTTCTAATTCTGATCAGAAACATCTAAAGCACTTGATGAACAGGTATAGGAAATTTGGAATATCCCTCAATCCTAAAAAGTCTCTTTTTGCTATCAAAGAAGGAAAGTTGCTAGGCCATATAATCTCAAAACAAGGAGTGGTGATTGATCCCAAACATGTTTCTGCAATAAAAACATTGTCATTACCTAGAAACAAGAAGGAGATCCAAGCTTTTCTAGGAAAGATTAATTTTTTAAGAAGGTTCACCCCAAATTATGATGAAATTGTGAAAGACATAACTGATATGCTCCGAAAGGATCATGAAGTTAAATGGATTGTATCTTCTAGGTGTGCATTTGACCAAATCAAGAAAGCTATCTCTGAAGCTCCAACCTTGGCTAGTCCTGATTATAACAAGCCGTTCAGTATATTTTCCTTTGCCTCTAAAACCACCGTTGTTGTTGTCTTATTACAAAATAATGAAGATTCTTATGGCCAACCTATAGCCTTTTTCAGTAAGGTTATGAGAGATGTCGAGCTTAAGTATGACATAATTGAGAAGCAAGCCTATGCCCTCATACAAGCCCTGAAATCATTCAGGATGTATGTCCTAGATTCACCTATTACTGCTTATGTTCCTAACAGTTTTGTCAAGATTGTTTTAACCCAACCTGACACTGATGGGAAGAGAGGTAGATGGATCATTCAAATATTGGAGTTTGATCTAACTATCAAAACTAAAAAGCTAGTAAAAGGTCAAGGATTAACTAATATTCTAACTGAATCAAACTGTAAAGTGCTTGGCATCAACTTTGTTTTGGAAATACAAGGGGAGAATCCACAAGAACCTTATGTTCATGCAGAAGGGGAGAATCCACAAGAACCTTCCCAAAATTTGAATGAAGAGAATCCACAAGAACCTCCTCACCATCCTGAAGAAAAGAATCCACAAGAACCTCTACCTTCAGATCAAGCCATATCTCTACACATTGTTGAGAAATTTCTTTCTTCAAATTGGTATCAAGATATTGTAAATTTCTTGTTCCATTTTGAATGTCCAACATAATTTTCCAAAAGTCAATGTAAAGCTCTCAAATTGAAGGCAGTCAAATATTGTATCATAAATGCAAATATTTACTGGAAGGACCCACTAAATATATTGTTATTATGTTTAACAAAATCAAAAACTGAAGGAATCATTGAGCAATTTCACACAGGATTTTGTGGAGGACATTATGCTTGGAGAGCAACAACATATAAGATATTAAGGGAAAGATTTTATTGGCCCACATTGTTCTTACAAATAGGAGCAAAGGTCAGAAGTTGTGTCCCTTGTTAGATGTTTGCTGGTAAGCAAAAACTAGCAACTCTTCCACTGATCCCAACAATAGCCTCAGCACCTTTTCTCCAATTAGGATTAGATTTTGTTGGAGAGATTCATCCTACTTCAAGCAATCAGCATAGATGGATTCTCACTGCAACAGACTATTTTACCAAATGGGTGGAAGCAATTGCAGTAAGAAATGCTACTGACTCAGTAGTAATCAAATTCATTGAAGAAAATATCTTATCTAGGTTTGGTTTCCCAACACAAATTGTTATTGATAATGCATCAGCATTTTCCAGTGTTAAAATGATTGAGTTTTGCCAGAAATATCAGATTTTTTACATCATTCAACTCCATATTACCCGCAAGGTAATGGTGTTGCAGAATCCTCAAATAAAATTCTGGTAAATGTGATCAAAAATACTTTAGCAGATCATAAAAAGAGTTGGGATTCTCATCTAATTTATGCAGTCTGGGCAAATAGGAGTACTCCAAAGAGGTCTGTTGGAAAGTCTCCTTTTCAGCTAGTCTATGGGAAAGATGCAATCTTCCCTACCAACTTGGCCTTCCCTATTTTAAATTCCTATAGGATTCAACTGATGACCCTGACGATTTTTCAAGGAGAATAAATCATATTATTTAACTAAATGAAAACAAGGATGAGGTTCAATATAAAATGAAAAAGTATCAGAATAAAATGAAGAGCTTGTTTGACAAAAGAGTGAGGGAAAGGGACTTCAAGGAAGGTGATCTAGTTCAAAGATGGGATTCTAGAAGAGAAGATAAAGGAAAACATGGCAAGTTTGATAACTTGTGGTTTGGACCTTTAGCTATTGCTAAAGTAAAGGGAAACAACACTTTTGTGCTTCAAAATCTTGAGGGACTATATTCCACTTATCTTGTTAATGCAAAGTTTCTCAAACATTACATTCAATACTGAGAAGTTGAAGTAGAACTCATTACTATCATTGTAAAAACTCCAGTTTATTCTACTTTTCAAGGTGTCAGTGTGATTTTTTATAGCAAAGACTCCATAGCCCGAGGAGAAGGCACATGGATCTGCAGGTTCTCTACATTTTACAGGAGAAAGCAATCCCAAGTTGGAGTCGATGTTGTAGAATTTTTTGGTTTTGGTAAGTTAGTATCAATTAGTCAAAAAATAAAAATATATTTCAAAAAATGTTACGTTAGGATATGGACAAAAAGAATATTAAATAAAAATGTTAGGGATATTTGATGAATAAGTCCATATCAAATAAGAATGTTACAATAGATGCCCTAAAAAATGAAGGCAAAAATAAAATGTTAGGCTAGAAAAAAGAAACAATAAACTCTGAAAGTGTTGCAAATCCAAATGCCACTACTCTTAGTCAATTTTGTTTTTGCAAATAAAGTTTGTGTGCAGATTGTTTAAATGCCACACTAAGTTCATACAATCCAATTGTATAGTTTAATCATGATTGGATTTTATTTAAATTATTTTTCAATAGGTAGCAAATAAAATTGGCTCAACAGTTTAATCTGAGCCAATGGAGGAAATAAGGGATAGAGGTAGATTAGTCATTAAAAGGAAATATTGAGTTGCTAGCCTAAATGCACTCGGATGAATAAATGAAAATGTTAGCAGTGTAAAGGGTAGGTAGACATATGAGAAATAATTGGAGCATGAAAGGATTTTATCCTAAGTTGTAACATTGGATAATGCGTGCATATGATGTTGCATTTTAAATTAACTATGAATTCTAAGCACCAATGTTATTTGGTAAACACCCTAACTTCATTCATTTATTCCCCCATTACTCAAAATTGTCACACCCGCCAAAATCGTGACCCCAACATCACTTGTCACTCACATGTTAAAACCTTTTCACCTTACCTTACATCTCGCATGCTTCCCGGAGATCCGATGGTCCACATCGCTCTTCGACCCTCATTTGTCGTCTGAACTTTATCGCCGGGGGTGGGTGGGGGGGGGGGTTAAGGGGGCATTCTAAAAATGCCTCTAAAAACCCTATCGTCATTTTAGTCTTTCAGGACTTAAAATCCTTAAATGAACTACCAACTCAAGTTACTCCCGAACGCGGTTTACATGTGACCATTTACCATCATTCCATGTTAATATCCACGTCTGCTCCATGTCACTTCTTCCATCCAATCAACTGTCACATATTCGTTATTCATTCAATTCATAACTCCCACGAATTTATGTCCCAAAGATTTGTTAATTAATCTCGTTGGATAATTAATGCAGATTTAATCGTTCATTCAACAACTCCGCTCCAATTTCTCCATTAAAAGCCCTATTCCTTCATGAAAACGGTTACATAGTGCATTTCTGTAATCAAATTGATCACTCAAAGATTTCCTCCTTACAGCTCAAAGAGGGTCCAACGCTTAAGCAGTTATTTTGTCCTGTTCAAAAGAAATCCGACATCCAGGTTCACTTGTCTCTATTCAGTCATATTGGTTTTACTATTATCACTCAGTTTTAGACCAATTTTTTCCATTTCCATCACTTTCAGTCTACAAGTCATTTGATAAGATGACTCCTAAGGGAAAATAAATTGCAGAAATCCCAAATCATGTTATCCATCTGCAGGTTGACTTCCATCATACTCCCCTAGTCGACAAAGATTGTAAAATCATTGAGTCTTCCTCTCATTTTGATTTATATAAAATTTATTGTTGGATGGAAGATCAATTAATTGATCAGACAGATGAAATAGGACTGTGGGACTCCCTCCTTCCCCACTACATTTTCCCTCAGATACACAAAGCACCTGAATTTGTCAGGAAATTCTATGAGTACTATGATCCTATCCAAAGAGCAATCATTTCACCCACAAGAGAAATCCTTTGTTTAATCAATGTTGAGTCCATTCAAAAGATGTGGCAAACTCCAGATATTACACCAACCCATCCTTTTTCTCATGAAAGCCTAATAGAAGCTTATCAAAAGCTAGATTTTACTAAAAAATCCCAGACCCTTGAACTTTTCTTAGCTATAGATATTCCTCTGCCTAAAAGAAACCCTCCCTATGATTCATCCATGTTCCCTGACAGAACCAAGAAAATTACCACCATTTTGTCCTATCTGCTTGGTTACAATTCTGATCGATATGTTAATGAAGCTATCCTAGGTTTCTTGTAAATATTTTCTGCAGATTCCAAGCCCACTATTCTCTATAACTTTAGCCAATTCCTAGCTAAAGCCATACATGAGCAATTTGTCCAGTTTTGTTGTGTGTGGAGCATGATTGTTCAGAGGTCTTTGTTTCAATCAGATGTATACCCCAGGAAGTTTGTACACCCCTCCACACAAGGGGGTGCGGGGGGGACTTGTCCCCCCCGCGAGGGTCCGGGGGGGGCGATCCCCCCCAACTGGGGGGTCCGGGGGCCAGCGGTCCCCCAGCGGGGGCTCGACGGCAGCGCCCCCAAAGCTAAAAACAGATGTAAAATTGCCTTGTAAAAATATAGTAATTTCTAGTCAATCTGGGTCATTCATTAGGCGGATGATCTGACAGTAGAACTTATGTTTAGTTTAGGGTTTTTTCCCTAGAAGGCAACCCCTCTCTTTGCATGAGGGCATTGTATTAAGTCTGTGTAATAGATGTGTATTCTCCGAGCGAGAAGCAGAGAGGTGAGACTGTGAGAGAAAAGAGAGGATATTACAGCGGATTTGTTGTAGGTTGTGTCTCTTCATTTTGTTGGATAATAGAAAGGAAGGACTGGATGTTCGGAGTGGACGTAGCCCAAACTGGGTGAACCACATATATCTGTGTCTCTCTTTTTTTATGCATTTTCTGTGTTTATATTTCTGAAATATTTTATGTGTTCCATTGCTCCGTAATATATAATTTTATAACAAGTTTAACACTAAAGAAGTATTCAAGTATGCTTCAGCACTTGTATACCTTTTTATATACTTTCAGGGATTTCCATTCACCTTACAGAAGCTAGATGAGGAAGGCAACTAGCAATCAGTGATCTTTTGGACTACAATGGGAATGAAGGAGAAAGAAGAGTTTACATATACACAGTTCATAGAATTGTTTATTCACCTAGATATTAGTCTTAGGAGCAACACTGCAATACCAAGGATCAATGATGAAATTGTGAAAGTGTTGCAGCTAGTTGATCAAGCCACAACAGGAGATTGGTATCTTTACCAAAAGTATGCAGAAATCATAGCTTACGATTGTGAGCTTCCATCGTACAAACTTCCCAAGTACCTCCCCATCATAATCTTTTCACTGGAATATATTAGGCAGAGGTTAAATGTAGATGAAGTACACTTTGTGGAAGCAAAGAAGAAATCTCAATTCAAGCTAAAAGCTCAAGTCGGTCCATTCATCTGCAACACTGGAGCAACAGGAGAAGAATTAGACAGGTTACTAAAGGAAATGAATTTTGGTCTTAGTTTGACTTGGTCTTATGACCCAATGGGAGTGATTTCTAAACTCAGGGTTGAAAACAAGTTTATTGCATATCACCACACAGCTAGACCTAAAATAGAGTAGTATAAAAATCAATTGGAATGGAAAGAGAACACCCTTCAAGAAGCTAAAGAGCAAGCAATTTCTACTTCAAATGTGCAAACTCCACTTGCATAGGAAAAGACAGCTAAAAGAGCAATGGAAGAACAGTCATCCCCTACAACTAAAGCATCGAGCTAGGGCTTTAGGATTGTACATAGAAAGAAGATACGTAGGATCTCTTTGATTGTTGGAGCAACACATGAGTCTCAAAAAATAACATTTGATGGACTTGGAGAGACTATGCTTTATATACATTCTGGTGGAAAGTCTACCCAGTCCCCAACCCATTCCACTACTTCTCATGAATAGTAGATAATTCAGACTAGTGGAAGCATTCAGAAGAATAAGGAGGAGGACATCTTTCATGTTTTTAGTGAGATTAAAAAGAATAATGAAGAGTTGAAATTGAACACCTACACTGAGTTCTGGAAACATTCCTCCAACTCTCATGCCAGACTTCTTTCATTTTTTTATTCTAAGAACGGAAAAATGCATATGGTTTTCCTGCAAGCTCAAATTCCACAGCCCAGGACTCATGCACATTATTAGAAGAAATCCTCATTTGAGTTTAATGTAAAATATGTGCATCCAATTGATCAAATTAAGATGCACAAACAAACTGGACAGATGATTTCTTCCACTTTAACTCATACTTCCATGAGTTTGTCAAAGTTGTAGGTCACCTTGGCCAATACACAGTCACAACGGAAACTAGAAAAGGTTTCCTCACTGGCAAAGGACACCAAGATCAAAACCTTGGAAGATCTAGTGCTAAAGATTGGATATGATCCCTCAAACATAAATGCAGTAGAAGAACTTGTTAAGAAGAAAAATGTTGAGCTCTTAGCATTAATAAAGAAGCTCAAACTGCCAGCTTCTAAGGACCCAATGACCAAGGAGATTGAAGAAACCAAGACTCAGAAATCTGACATGATGAAGCTCATCATGGAACATAATCTACAAATAAAACACATGGAAGAGAAAATGGAAAAATTGTTCAAAGAGAAAGAAGAAGTTGTCAAGAAGGCTCAAGTTCCAAAGGATGTAGTTCCTCTTTCAACAGTCTCAATAACCAGGGTTTCTACTTCAGGCACAGCATCAGCTACAGGTACAGTAGAAGGAGTTGAACAACTTGCAGAAGCTGTTCAAAATCTCTCCATTCAAATAGTTGAAATGAAGAAGTTTCAGGATGAACTGAAGGAATTAAAACATATGAAGGCAGTTGCAGATAGTTCACATACAGTTGAGTTGCAGAGAACAAGAAATCAGATTGAATTTTTGTAGAAGGAAATCAAAGAGTCCTACCTTGGAAACAAACTAGTTTTGGAAAAGGAAATTCTATAGGAAGAAATTATAGAACCATTCAAGGATATATAGCCCTATATCAAGATAATATTTGATCAGAAATACTTGTTGGAGAAAGCTCAAGAATTTGTGGAAATCATTTCTAAAGAGCTTGAGGAAATGCTTGAAATTTCCTCTGAAATGATCAAGTTCCTAAATTCTAAAGACAGCTATAAGCTTGAGGAATTAGGTATAAATGACATAACAACAACTATATTGGAAGTAAAGAAGATCATTACCAAGAAAAACCTCATCCTTCAGTTGGAGGAAAAGTGCAACAGTGTGAATACTATAGTTCAAAGATTTTTCAGTAGGATTGAACCCTTTACCAGCAAGGGTTTTCCCTCTATGATTGTGATTAAAGAAAAATTAAGGCCCATTGAGGATTATTTTCGAAAGCTTATAGAGGTGAGTACAAATGTTGCTTCAGTTTCAAACATTAGAGGTGCAGCAACACTAAGGGTTGTGCTGAATGCACTTAGAGATTCCTTTTTCATCCTAGATGAAATTAGGCATATATTTCCAGTAAAACCCACTTTTACTAAGTATACAGAGATGGATGAAGTCTATAGGAGGGTAACTAAGTTATCTATCCCAAATAAGAAACATTGGGAAGAATTAACTGCTTTACTTGACTAAAATGATGATCAAACAGCATTCAACATTTACAAGGATAGTCATCACCAGCTCAACAGTTCTCAGTTTTTCCAGCAACAGTCATCAACAACTCAACACTAAAATAGTGGCAGATCAACTATCAGTTTATATTATTGATTTTGTAATTAACTATTTTTGTGAAGAAGTTTAAGATATTTTCTCAGTTATTAGATTGTATAAATAACTATCTTTCACGAGTTATTAAGGATTGCACCCTTGAAGAAACATTTCTAAACATTGAATGTACTTGACTTTTTTGAATCATTAATACAAAAGCAAATGAATTCTAAAATCTAATTCATACAGTTTCATTTTTCTGTAAGTTTTTTCCAGTTTTATTTCATAGTGTTTTCTTCATGTTCTTATGTTTTACAAAGATAACTAGGTAGAGTAATTGTGTTTCAATTATTCTTATAAGCTTCTGAAGTGGTCATCTATAAAGAATATGAATTATATAAATTATTTATTTTATTAATTCCCTCTAAATCATAATATCATCAGCATCTGTTGTAAGCTTAAGCATATTTTGTTAATCCTTTTGAACATAGTTTAAAGGTTTTCATACCTGTGATTATTTAATTTTCAATTTGAAGACTGTGATAGTCATACCATCTCTCTATTTCAGCTCACCACCATGTAAGCTATATCACTGAGTGAATTTTAATAAAATCCCTTTGTTTAAATATTAATACTATTCAAAAGGTTAGGCACCACTGTTTTAAATTTGTTTATACATTGTTCCTCCAAATTAAAACAAAACCCCCAAAACAAACACCTTAGATGCCCTGGCATGATAGCTGACCATTATCATCTTAGAGATACAACACGCTTGTTTAGAACATTTGTAAAAATGTTCAAATTGATTTATATTCATTTAATACAAACTGCAAATCTAATGATTTAATCATCTCATATGATCATTATTTTTCCTTTGATGAATGTCATTCATGTTATCATTTTCCCACCAATATATCCAATGGCATTTGTTCTACATCATTCGATCTTCATCATTTAGCATATCACTATTCGGATTTTCGTTAAGTGGTTGAGGCACTTTAGTCTCCATTGATGGTTATGTCACGCCCTCACTGTCTCAACATGACTAATGAATATGATAAAATCTATTTTCCTTCACAAGATTCTGATTATAATCCCATGCCTCTAATTGAAAATCCATCTTTTCAAAGATTTTGAATTTTTCATAGGATCATCATGAATTTTATGATCCAATCGTTGAATGGTTGGAGAAATATTACTCAGCAAGCTCCATTGCAATACACAAGTTTCGACATTTTCTCTTCTTGCTAAGAAAGATGACACAGAAGAAGGTGCATTCGCAAGAAGTCTTTGAGGTTTGTCTGATTATGCTTTTTGTCAAAGATGTAAGAGTGTGAATTGGATGAAAGTAGTGGTTGTGACACATATTTCTACCCACAGGCAAGAGCTTCAAAGTTTTATGAAAATTATTCAAGCTCTCATCTTTTCTATTGCACATTGCTTTATATTTTTTTAATCAATCACGTCTTTGTAATTGTGGGTCAAGAACAATTACATTGGATACATTAGAAATTCCATTATATGTGACCCTAACCTTCTAGTTGTTAGATTAGGAGTAGGATTAGTTGCATCCCAGTTTTCCTTATTTTGCACTCATCCCTTGTTGTTCTCTTAGTCTCTCTTGCCTTTTCTTACTTTTCTCTTGCATTATGCTTTGGTTTAACTTCTTTTGCTTGTCTTCTGGTTTTGTTTCCTTGTTGTGTGTTGTCTTTACTTCCGTTTTGTTTCTCTTGTTTTTCTTTCTTGTTGTTTATCTCCTTTAGTCTTCATCATGTGAATAAGCGTTGTTCCTGGACCTATTTTGGCTTCCTGGTATGTGTGTGGCTGAAGTCTAAAGAGTCTTATGACACTTCAACATTTGGCTAACCTCTAGTTCGTCTTCCTTGTGTCAGTTATATCTTTTCGTTGATGAAGTTTTGGTGGAAAATATGATTTGGCTTTAAGGAGAGTTTTGGTCCAACCATGAACATGTGTCTACTCAGGAATAATTATGCCTACAGTTGGTTTTGTGGTTCAGTGTTTTCATGCTTATCCAATCAGTAGAAGTGGAGAAGGGGAAAATGTAAACAAGCAAACCTAAATCAGAGGTATCTATATGCTTCTCTAAAGGAACAACACCTTATGCTCTCAATAAGTCGGGATCCCTCTTCTGCCCCAAAATAAATAAGTTTCGATGCACACTCCTCTTAAAATAAATAAATAAAGGTGAAAGAAGAGAAAGGCTTCCTGCCCAAAGAGCTGAAACAAACAACTCTGTCACGGTATTGTGTAGGCTCGCTGCCATTGGAGCAATGTTTGTGTTCCTGCATGACTTCGTTGGGGTATTGTAAAAGCCTGCTAGTAGCAGAGCAACACCATAGATGAAAAATTATACTCTGAAAATCTTAAGCTCGCGAACTACACTACCCTTCCCAACTTGAAACATTGTGATATCGTTGAATCTTGTGTTTTTTTCAACCGATAAGGCATAAAGGGGACCATGTATATTCATGGGGTAAGTGAGAAGACCAAATTAATCTTCATGATGAATCAATACTCCCTAAAGAACCAAGGCCCTACAAAAAGAAGGGTCAACCGAGATAGAGACGCAGAATTATATCAGTGTGTCACAAAGTGTTGTAGCTACTACAACACCCTCCAAAATTTTGGCCTATACCCAATTTCGGAGCCTTCCTTGATCATGTTGGTCATTGTTTCAAACTTTGAAACTCATTTCAATTGTTTTCTTAGAGTCTTGTGTTCCCCTTTGCAAGATGAGAAAAGTGTGGTATTTTAGCATGTTGGTTGTCATATCTGGTGTATAATCTTGTTCTGGTGGTTCTAAGAGGACATCTTTGTGCAAATGAGTTTTTATAACCTTGTAAGTACCTATCGCACTCATTTCCAAAGTTTTGATCATTGTCGCACAAGTTTTGTCACAGTCGTCGCAAAGTGCACCTTTAGTGTCGCACTTGTCGTGAAGTTGTCACATAGAGGGAAATGATTTATTCATGTTTTCAGATGATATATGTTATCGTGTTGTCAAATATTCTAAGTGTGTGATCACAGTCAAAGTTCATCACCATTCTCACCGATCTCACTGATCCCACACTTAGCCATTTTCAGAAAAACTTCTTGACCGAACAACCTAGCTTCACCGGACCTCCCTTGAGTTGTGCACTGCACAGTATCATTCCTCTAACTATGACCTTGTTGCTTCGCACTATGCAATTCACAGTTCCTATCTCCCATGACTACTGCACTCTGTAGTTTCTGTGCCCAAGTCTCAGCCTTGACCTCTAGAATTACATAGTCATGTCCCCAACCTGGCTTAAACTGCACGCTTCACATCCTCAAGCCTTAATCTCATCCCCTAATTCCTTGAAATATGTATCTGTGCATTATCCCAACCTCCCTTGACTCCCGGAACTACGCAGTTGGCTCTCCTAGTGTCCATTCCCTCAGCATGTCCCCCCTAATTCTAGAAACTACACAGTCTTGTCCCTCGGGCATGCCTAGACTGTGCACTGTGTAGTCTCAGAGCTCAAGCTTTTCACCTGGCTACTGGAACTGTGCACTATGCAATCACTAAGTCCTTATTCCCAGCCTGTCACTTGTTTTGGGCTTAGTTGGTGGATCAGAATGCATCATATTAGACTAGGGGGTTTTCGGATTGATGTTGCCTCATCATTAGTGAATTGCAAGAATAGGTACCCTATCATGTCACGGAAAGATGATGGAGAAGGAGAAGAATGAGGGAATCATGCCTAAAGACTCTCTTTTATTTGAACTTACAAGTTGATCGATCAAGAGAAAGTGAAGGGACACTATTTTGCGACCATTATCCAAGACTAGAGATAATTGAAGATTTTGCATCACCAAGCCATGTCGAAATGAAGAGAAAGTATCTTCAAGAATAAATCCAGCACTTAGCAACAACAATG
This sequence comes from Pinus taeda, assembly GCA_000404065.3. Classification (NCBI taxonomy): domain Eukaryota; kingdom Viridiplantae; phylum Streptophyta; class Pinopsida; order Pinales; family Pinaceae; genus Pinus; species Pinus taeda. The sequence goes on from APFE030352478.1 coordinate 19,792, forward strand.
ACTTGACATTTCCACATCATCAAGCAATCCATGTTAGCAGTGTCATGTCATGTCATGAGTGGTCATATGCCACATCACTATTATGGATCATGTATATTATATTCAAAATGTATTGTAAAATGGAATTCCAAAGGACACACATGAAATGTAAAGAGTCGTGTAAGTTGAAAAGTCATAGGAAGTCAAACAGTCATGAGGGTAGTCAAAGAGTCACCCTTGGTTATATATACTACCTCATTGTATGAGTAAAGGACTTTTCACCTTAGCTCCTCCCACAAGGAATTAGAGAGACAGATCAATTATTTTGAGGATCAAGGAGTGGCTACAATGGACCACTATTGGAGTGAGTGATGTTCATTGTATACATGTGTCTTGGAAATTTTTCTTGATAATAGAAACCTTCAAGGCCAAACTTTTCTATGAATGTTTATAATTCATGTTTGCTTACACCTGTGCTAAAGTAGTTGAATTATTTTGGCTATTTTGGTACTTATCATATTGAGAATGTGTTGTAATTGCTATTGCTGTTGTTGCATCCTCGTGGACTATTCCACTGGATATTAGATAGATCTTCCTCATTATATCAGTTTCAATGACCATCACATCTTTGTGGACTATTCCGCTTGATGTTGCATGGACCCATCTTGTTCATGCTTTTCTCTACTAGGGTGGTACTACTACGTCTCTCTTAGAGGCTCACTTCTCCTCCCCTCCGCAATGAAAGAACTTTGACACACATATGATCGAACACTCACCAAGCACACCCCCCTTGTTTTTTGAAGGCACATGTGCACTCCTTTCTCTTAATGACAGTTAGAGCTAAGGCATATCTTTAAGAATACATGGAAATTGGGCTTATATTCTGGATGGGGCTACTACTCCAAATGGTGTGAGGTCTAATTGAGACTTCACATTGGGGATACCCCTTGTTTGACATATTTCCAACACGTCAACAAGTTTGTTATTACAAAAGGCTTGATTGCAACTCACAGTGCGAAGAGGAAGCTCACAAAGGGAAGAAAAATATGACTAATGACGTTCATTATAAAGGTTCAGATGCAAGCCACAATAGTGGAAAGGAAGATGTCAAAGAAAATTACATAAAAATGAACATGAGTGATGAGGAATTTGATAGAGAAATGATTGAGTGAAAGAGAGGCCCAATGTAATAAGGATGTTGCTACAAGAAATAGAAGAAGATCACATAAATGGATGGAAGTATAAGAATAAGATCAAATGGCATGTTAAGAAATTATATGTAAATAAATTGAGACATATAATAAATGTCTTGATAAAAAGGGAGAAGAAACTCAGAGCAATCGAGTATGAGCAGAAGTCCTTGGAAAATGAAGTAGTAGAAATTTATGAACTTGAACAAGGGTTGATCTTAGGAGAGGATTATGATAATCTCATGGAATTCTCAATGTAGCACATGGAAGAGATGTTTGACTTTTCAAATGAGATATTGAAGTCTCTAGTTTTGCAAACTAATTGTTTATTTGAGTATGTGTTTACAAGTATTGAAGATGGTGGAATTGGAAAAGAAACTACCACAGTGAAGGAAGTATATCAGCAAGATCATGGACAATTAGAGGATGTAATTTTTTCTAAGGGAGACAAAGACAAAGACAAGAGCCAAAAAATTCATCAAGTATCGGAAAAAGTTAGAGCCAACGAGAATTTTCATACTCCAAAGGATGAATGAAAGCTAAAAAGGAGAAATCAACCCAAAATATTTTAGAAGGATCAGAGGAAGTTATGAAGAATGAATATAGCCAACGAGAAGGAAGATGAATGAAGATAGAAAGTATTAAAGGAGGAATATTCAAGGAGGAAGACAAGGTCAGGATATAAGTGCCAGACATAAGACAACATGGAGGGGAGGAAGAATTTGCAACTAATGAGTAGGACATATATTTTGAGAAAATTAATTATTAAGTAGGATCTTGTGATGAGATTATGAGGTAGCCATATGCCTTACTAAAGTATGAGAAGATTTTTCATAAAACTTTGGAAAATGACTATACTAGTAAATTCATGATAGCTGGAGAATCATTATTAATTTGGAACAACATTTATATATTCATGGATTTGACAAACAACTAGAAGATATGTGTGGCTAGTTATATGTTGTAGCAATCTATGGATCTAAGGAAATTTTTAAGTAATGTGTTCGCAAGTTAGTTAGTTGGAAAAAGCAGTTATGTGCCTTACAATTTTGTGATAAAGGGTATGGAGAAATATTTTTTGTAACTCTCCCACATCATTATTTTTTTGAGTTGGTGTCAATTAGTATGGACGAAGATATGTTTTAATAATTGAAAAATATCATCAAGGATATGAGGACAATAGAAGATATGATAGAGCACAAATATTGAGCATTGAATATGGTGAAGAAATGGTATGAACCTATTGTTCTATTCAACAACCCCATTTTTCTATTTTATAATTTCCTATGAAATTTATTTCATTAAAATGGGGACCCTTAATAAATTAAAAACATAAAAATTAAAAATATTTTATTTTTCTTGAATATATATATATATATCCCCCTTTCATACCAAGAATCACCCCTTTTTAGGCCAAAATCGCAAAATCCATGAAAAATATTCACCCCCGAAGCCAAAACCCAACTTCCACAATCGGAAGTTAAAGTTTAAGGTCAAAGTGTAGAAATACAAAGGAAATGGGTCATAGTTATAAATATTTTTAACAAAGGAATGATGCACAAAAAACATGAATCTAAGGCTTCCAGGACCCATAAGGTCACATCACTATATCGCATCGTAAACCGTAAAAAGGACCAGTTCATACCCCGCCACACAACTCCTTTGCGATTGTGATTTGCACATATCATTGATCGCCCCTTGCAAATTGCACAGGTTTTCAACTTAACCAGACTTAAATGGTTATTCATAACATTTCACGTCTGCGGCAATCGCAGTTCCATAAGTCCTGCTCCCGTTCTTTTGCCTTCATCGAATTGCGCATTGCGATGTAACCCAAACCCGACAGCATATTTAATTCCATTCCATAAGCCTCCCCATGTCCATCGCAATCGTAAGTTCAATAAGTTCTACGACATACCATAACCTTTGCCGAAAGTGATTTGTGATTGCGATTAAGAGCCATCTCTGCCACTTCATCTGTGACGTCATACTCTACGTCAGCGACCACATCATCTTCCACATAATCGCCACGTCACATCATCACATCATTTGTGATGTCACTGCCACGTCACCCAGGGACTTTGCAATCATAAGTTTCAAAGGGACACTCTTATAACAAATCCTTCACTGCAAATAATTTTTGAATGCAATTACCCTCAAGATATCATCATGACATCACCCCGCATATCACAATCGCAAAAAATTAAAAGGCCCATTTCATAGTGTTTCATAGAAAATTGTGATTTACGATTGTGTTTTCTCGCATCATGACATCACACGTCACCACTCAAGAATTGCGATTGTGATTTGTGATTAGGCCCATCCCTCTACCCTTAGCCATTCTGATTATGATTGCGATGTAATAATCAGACCCTACGCAAGACTTAGCATATATGTATAAAATTTTGTGTCCAAGTCTTTTGCAAGTTTCATAGCTCTTCCATTCCTTTGTCTCCGCTTCGATTACCAATTGCAATATAACTCCACCATATCCCTCCTCCATCTTCTCTGCCGCAATTGTGATATTTCAAATAGAATAAGTGACTTACTCTTGTTTCTCCTCCACAGTAATTACAATTGCAATGGTTACGCTCCATGTTTTGATCAGTTTTCGTACAAAGAGAGATTTGTTGCAAATGAAACTCGCTTGTCAATCTCATTTATTTTTAGCTTATCAGTTTCTATTTTTTGGTTTTTAGGGAACATGTAGAAAATGTGATGGTAGGCTAACCTGATAATGCAATATAAATCAAAGCAGAATATTATAACCTACTTCTAGTATCAATTTGTGGAAGCTTAAAGATCGAGTTGAACAATATAACCAGAAGAAGAAGAATCAATGGCACAATACACGTCAAAATACTTTGGGGAAATCCTCAGATAAAAACCCCATCTATTGTATTATCATACATGGTGGAAATACAAAGGAATTATACAAAGCCTTAGCTCTCACAGCTAGCCAGCTCTCAGTACAATCCTCACAGATGCTCACAGACAATCTTGGCTTCTCTCCAACCTTCCTTTCTTCCCTCCAAGCTCCTATTTCCTTGCGTTGTTCCTTGTGGATGATTTTCCTTTTACCAAGTGGAAGACCTGCTCCAAAACTACGCAATTCTCAAGGATTTATCCTTAACTGCATGCATGAGTTTTCTCCATGAGAAAACACATGCAACTGATAGTACACTTTCCTTGAACATTAATCTCAACTGGGTCTTTCTCAAAATAGACATGCATGAGTTTCTAATGAGGGAATCTTCAGTTAACCGGAATAACACTAGTTGAGTGCATTAATGCATCAACTGACTGTTAACTCACTATTAGTTCCTCAAACAGTTTGGAACTAATTTAACTGGACTTAACTCAGTAAACTGAGTTAACTAATTACAACTCAAATATAACTCAATCTTTTCTCCTTAATTTAAGGGATAACTTCTGCATGACTTCAAAAAACTTCTAACTTGAATTTCTCCAAATAATTAATTTAAAATAAATTAATTAATTATTTCCAAGTAGCTGTTAAGACTAAATTCGATTTTAATTCACAATTTAATTCAAGGGAAAATTAAATTAGAATATTCTTGTTGCCATATTTCAACACTCCCTCTCAACAAGAAAGGGATTTTCTGCCACCCCGATCCTGTCTCTATGGAACTCAAATGTACACTTTGACAATGCCTTTGTCAAAATGTCAGCATCTTTCTCCTCTGTTGAAATACACTACAACAACATGATCCTCTCGACCTGTGAAAAGCCACGGGCAACAAATATTGCCTTATGCTTCTCCACGCTACCATCAGTAGCTTGCTTTACCTTGTAAAGCCAACGGGAACTCACAACTGACTTGTTCTCTAGTCTAGGAACCACGTCCCAAACATTGTTACGAACAATGGAGTCATACTCCTCCACCATAGCATCAACCCAAATTGGCTGTTGCATTGCTTCCTCAAAGGAAGATGGTTCGGTATCAATACATTCCCTGGCAAGGGCCATGTATCCAGTATACCTCTCAGGTGACGTCCTATGTCTGCACTAAGAAGATAGTGCTCCCAAATTCTCTCTCGCATCCTCCAACAATCTGTCAACTTCTCTTGTGCACTTTCGTCCCTCTCTAGAAGACTCTGCTTGAGTGGATGTCTCCACTCTTGGAACCTCTACATACGGCTGCTCCACATTAGTTTGAGGCTCCTCCTCCTTAGGAACCAACAATTCCTCCATAGCCTGTAGTTGGAGCTCCCTCTCAAGGGAAACTCGCATGGCCTTCTGCTCATCAAACTTCAAATCTCTACAAACCATTGTCCTCCGACTAGTAGGCAAGTACACCTGATAGTTGTGAGGTGTATTACTGTACCCCACAAATATCCCCAACTCTGCTATTGGCTCAAGCTTCTTCCATGCATCCTTTGTCACATGACAATATACTGATGAGCCAAAGATCCTGAAGTGACCCACATCTCCTCTCTTACCGGAGAAAGCTTCCTCTGGTGTCTTCATCCCAAGTATGCAATGCGGGCTTCTATTTTGCAAATAGACCGCTGTGTTGCATGCCTCAGCCCACAAGTGAAGTGGTAGGCCTTGGTTATGCAGCATTTCCCGTGCTGACCCTACAATAGTTTTGTTCTTCCACTCGGCCACTCCATTTTGTTGTGGGTTATGAGGTGTCGTCAACTCTCGTTTAATTCCTTCCACTGCACAGAAGTCCTTAAAATCTTGAGAGACATATTCTCCACCGCTATCGCTTCTCAAGGCCTTGATCTTCTTCCCTGACTCTTTCTCAACCAAAGATTTTAACTTACAAAACTTTGTGAAAGTTTGGTCCTTCTTCTGCATGAAATAAATCCATCATTTACGAGAATAGTCATCAATGAAAATCACATAATACCTTTGCTTCGTTGTGGATGCCATCAAGAATGGTCCACACAAATCAGTATGAACTCGCTCTAAGATAGCCTCTGCTCGATTGCCTCGATCATGAAAGGAAGACTTGGTGTACTTTCCCAAGGTACAACCTTTGGATGTTTCAAATTTCTCAAGTTTACCTTTGGGAAGTCCTGTAGATATCTGATGCATTATCTTCAAAGCCCCATGATGCAATTGGCCCAACCGCCTATGCCACAACTCGCCAATGTCTTGGCTTTACATCAATTATGCTTTCATACTCAATGTTGCACAATCATCTACCTCTAGTTTATAGAGATTCTTCACCCGAATCCCTATCCTCTTGGTCTGACCCATGTCTATGTGTCTTAGGAGTGCCTTTCCTTTACTGAAGACAACATCGTAGCCTTTGTCCTCCAACATCGCAATCGATACCAAGTTCTTCTTCAGTCCAGGCACATACATCACATCTCTCAAGGTGAGAGGAACTCCATGCTCCCTCTAAAAAGCAACCGTGCCCACTCCTGAAACATTATACCTTCTATCATCACCCATCTCTATGCGCATCTTTAGGCCTTTCTCCTCCAAGGCACTGAATAAATTTTTATCACCGGTCATGTGGAATGAGGCTCCACTGTCAAGATACCAGACACAACCCATCATCGATGACACCATGCATGCGATGAGAGTAAAGTCCATTTCGAACTGAGAGGCTAA
>APFE030352478.1:33305-51940 GCA_000404065.3 Pinus taeda
AAAAAATTAATTTTCACCGCCATTTTTAAAACATATTGAAATTTTACCCAAGAAAAAAATGTGTTATTCCAGCATCAACATTTTTCATTTTTAGCACTGTTTTTGATGTTTTTTCAAGGTTTTTTTGCCAGAGTTCCCGTTTTGAGTTTATAGTTTCTGTTTCAAAGTTTACATTGATCTTTGAAGATGCAATTGAAACAAATTTTAATAACGCATGTGATCAATTAGCAAGTCCAATAAAATCCAATCTACAACAAAACTTGAATAATGAACACATCAGTTTATCTTCTTTGAAGGCAACTTTAAAAAATTCAGAACATGTAACTACAATCGAAAGAATGTCCTTAAACCAAGATTATAATAGGGCAAGTTGTATAGATGAACCATTTCAGCCATCATTATATTCTAGCATACATTATTTTCTTTATCCTGATGTATTTTCAAATCAGAGTATAGTTAATGGTGATCATGCTAATATTTCGGTTGATAATTTTCCTAGTTCTTGTTCTAAAAATTCTACTTCTAGCAATCATTTGAATGATAATCCTTTAATTGCAAAATCTTCTTCTTTTGTATTTTTCTGATTTTGTTATTTCAGGTCATTCATTTGACTTTCATAAGAATAAGGTAATTTATGACGATTATCATGACGATGATGACAAAGAATCACATCTTGTTAAAACTGCATCAATTTTTAAAATTGATTTATTTTATGAAGATGCACATGCTTTAATTTTGTCTCGTGAACACAAACATAGTTTTGAGAATTTTGATGAGTTAATTTTGCAAGTTCCTAATGTATTTCATTCTGATTCTCTTTTAGAAATTCACATTTTTAAATTTTTTAGGGAATGTCCTTTTAGTGGCAATTCATTAACTGAAATCCATGATAAGTTCCAGAATTGCCTTCTAAAATTATTTTGTAATTTTAGCTTTCATAACAATTTAATTGTTTTTCCATCCTTTGATTTTATTTTCTTTTCTTTTTGCAACCATGTTAAATCTTTCAATATTAAATATCATCGAGATTTATTAAGTGAAAATGAGGAACTGGTTTCTCATAATCCTGAATATCAAAAATTATTTTGTTTCCAATTTAATTTGACATTCAAAAATTCATTCCAATCATTTCATCACCAGTCAAATTTAAATCTTGAGATTGTTCTTTCTTCACAACATTCTTTGCCATCATCTCCTTTGGAAAGTTTTCATTCTCTAACAAATATTCATCCATTCTTTGATGATCCCATTGATATTTGCTTAGAGCATGCTTTCCAAAAAATATGGTTTACTAACAGGTTAATTGTAAATAAACTTGTTTTTGTACATAATTTTACATTAGATGTAAATAATAAATTTTGTTTCATTTTGATTATTTTCGTTATCTTGTTACTAACCTTTGACTTGTACATACAAGTAGGTAATAAAACGAGAGAATGATTACATTGGAAGTATGATTATACATACTCATGTTTCCTTCATTAAGTTAGAATTAGAAGTAGATTAGTTTATATTAGATTCAATAAATAATGATTTTGAGTTAATTGCCTTGCATTGGAGAAAGCCATATCTTTCTGGTAATATTAAATGAAATTCTTCAATGGTAAGTCTCTTATACTCACTTTCAATCACTTCTTTACTTTTTAGATTTAGTTTTGTTTTCTTAATTTTTGTTGATATGTAACTCTCTTTTGCAGCTCTTCACAATCATTTTTACAACTTCCCCAAATCAAAACTACGAGCTTAAAGAAGCAGTAACGATTTTTCATCGAATCAGCCAAAATGGGGAATTTCTAAACCTTAATCTTTTTCTTTAAAAGCATTACTTTAATTTGAAAATGGTTAAAAGTTTTTCTTTTCTTTTCCCTTTTTTTTTTTTTTTTTTTTTTTTTTTTGAAAAAGACAAATAAATAGCAAATTTCCTCATTCAAACTAAATCATTACTAAATGCTTTTAACTTTACAAAATTTGATTTATCTAGATTTCGAAATAAGAAGGAATGTTTTCTTGATTATCTTTTTCCTATTTTGTTAAGAAATTTGTATAAAGAATTTTGTAAAGTTTTGCTTTTAGATTTGTTTTGAGTGGTTTTATAATCATAGTTGTGAATGGTCATATCTTGAGAATTTTAGTTATCATATCACATTTACTTTTTCTTTTAGATAATAATGCTAAATGACACACTCTTGGCCTTTCGTCAATATCTTTTAAAATCAATTTGTGAATTTTCAATTTGAAAGTAGGTATTTTTCAGGAAGTAGGTTATGAAAATTGAAAATTAGATAAAAATTATAGAACTCTGAAAATATTTTCCATTAAATGGTAAAATCGTTTAAATCATAAGATCCTTTTATTCTAATATCAATCAAGAAAGGTTATCTTTAAAAATTAAATATTGTCTTACAACCTAGCAACTTCAACTCTAAATTGTCATCCGGAACAATGATTCTCCCCATCCATTAAAACGTAATTTTTAGAGCGTAATTCAAAAAATATAATAAATTTAAAATATAAGAGGCCTCATCATGAGCCTGCTTACAATGATCATAAGGAAATAATAAAACTGACATTACCAATGCTGAACACCAAATCAGGGTAAGGGCTTATGATTGTTTCAATCGTAAAACAAGGGGTCTCATCATGAGCCAGCTTGTTCAGTTTAATTACTGCCAGTGAATGACATTGTCATTATCTGGCCACCAAACCAGGACAATGGCTTTTATTGTTTAATATATATATACCTCTAACTTTTGTGCTCTTAATTGGATGGGATATTGAATCATTAATGGTTGAAAGGATCTACATGTGACAAATGAGTACGTCAAAAAGCTAAGTTGTAAATGGTCTCCTAATTTATCTTTATAATTGATTAATGACTGATATGGATAAATTTAATGATCAGAGTAATTTTATTTATCTAATGTTTCAAAAAGTAGTTTCCCCTTCCTGAATTATTTTTACTTAATTTTTGAAACTTCATTTTCATTCATCAAAGATAATTGGTTCTTCCAGTGAATCGCCAATTGTTGTTCTATTTAACAACCCCCATTTTTCTATTTTATAAATTTCCTATGAAATTTATTTTATTAAAATGGGGACCCTTAATAAATTTTAAAACATAAAAACTAAAAATATTTCTTTGTCTTGAATAAAACATTTTTTTATATATAGTGCCATTTCATACTAAGAATCACCCCTTTTTAGGCCAAAATTGCAAAATCCATGAAAAAGAATCACCCCCGAAGCCAAAACCCAACTTCCACAATCGGAAGTTAAAGTTTAAGGTCAAATCACAGAAATACAAAGGAAATGGGTTGTAGTTCTAAATATTTTTAACAAAGGAATGATGTGCAAAACACATGAATCCAAGGTTGTCGGGACCCACAAGATCACGTCACTATATCGCATCGTAAACCACAAAAAGGACCAATTCATACCCCGCCGCACAACTCCTTTGCGATTGTGATTTGCGCAATCATACATATCGTTGATCGCTCCTCACAAATTGCAAAGGTTTTCAACTCCACCATCCCTCCACCGAAATGTTGATTGTGATATTTCGATATCGCTTCCCCGTTACCTTCACTGATTTACGATTGGGATCAAGCATGGACCCAACAACATGATTAACTTCATTCTATAAAAACTTGCATCCATGGCAATCGCAATATTCGCAAGGCTTAACTCGATCCCTTCACATCACCGATTGCGATCTGCAATCAGGTCCGGACCCGATGCCAGACTTAAACGGTTATTCATAACATTTCGCGACCACAGCAATCACAATTCCATAAGTCTTGCGCCCATTATTTTGCCTTCACTGAATTGCGCATTGCAATGTAACCTAGACCCAACAACATATTTAATTATATTCCATTAGCCTCCCCACGTCCATCGCAATCGCAAGTTCAATAAGTTATGCATCATACCATAACCTTTTCCAAAAGCGATTTGCAATTACAATTAAGAGCCATCTCTTCCATGCCATCCGTGACGTCATACTCTATGTCATCTACCACGTCATCTTCCACGTAATCGCCACGTGATTCGTGATGTCACTGCCACGTCACCCTGGGACTTTGCAGTCGCAAGTTTCAAAGGGACACGGCTTATAACAAATCCTTCACCCCAACCAATTTTCGATTTCGATTACTCTCATGACATCATCATGATGTCATTCATGAAGTCACCCCACATATCGCAATCACAAAAAATCAAAATGCCCATTTCATAACGTATAATAAAAATTTGTGATTTACGATTGTGTTTTCTTGCATCACGGCATCATCATGTCACCACTCAAAAATTTTGATTTTGATTTAGATTGCGATTGCGATTTTTTATCAAGCCCATCCTTCTACCCTTAGCCATTTCCAATTGTGATTGCAATGTAATAATCAGACCCTACGCTAGACTTAGCAGATATGTATAACATTTTACGTCCAGGTCTTTTGCAAGTTTCATAGCTTTTTCGTTCCTTTGTCTCTGCTTCGAATACCGATTTCGATATAACTCCACCATATCCCTCTTCCATCTACTTTGCAGCAATTGCGATATTTCAAATAGAATAAGCGACTTACTCTTGTTTCTCCTCCACATTAATTACAATTGCAATGGTTATGCTCCTTGATTTGATCAGTTTTCTTACAAAGAGAGATTTGTTGCAAATGAAACTCGCTTGTCGGTCTCATTTACTTTTAGCTTATCAGTTTCTATTTTTCGGTTTTCAGGGAACACAATAGAAGAGGACATCATTACAGATAATTGGTTGTTCAATTCAGAAAAAGAAGGCCAAAATGACTAAACAACAAGATAAGAGGACAGCGTTGTAGATAAGTGACTGTTCAATTTAGAAAAAGAAGGTTGATTTGATAGAATAGAGCAATCAGAGATTTGTATGAAATTTTTTTTTCAGATGCGTGATTGAAAGGAATTGTTGAACTCCCTTAATGCTTGAAGCAAAAGAAGTGGTTTTCAGTAGCGACTATTTAAACACGTAGTTGGCATTAAATTGTGGACCAAAAATCTTAAAGAGAAATCCAGGGGAACTTGCACTATTGTACTCTCGAGGTCTAACTTTATAGGAAGACTGGTCAGGCTCCTCTTCTCTTCAATTCATGAATTCTTGAAGGCACTATTGTATAGGGGATTTAGAGTTGTAGGTTAGAGAAGAGAAAACTTAGATCTGAGATATTATTGAGGATTTTTCCTTTTACATTCTAAATTATGTGTGATGGGCAGAGTTTGCACTATTGCAACTCTTGTTATAACAGCAGAAGTTCAAATATTGTAGAGGACTATTGGAGATCAAAGCTAGAGAAATGAATTTAATAAATTGGTATTTCTAATACTATTGTTTTAAATGTTAGTTTCATTTTATAATGGCAGGAACGTGTTATTTTATTCATATTTGTGCACTATTTTCGGTCTGAGTAATTTGTCTCAATCATATGTTATTATTTATCTCTACTCTTATGTCTTGAATTCTAATTTTTGAGTAACTATTTACTCATAAATATGTCTTTTAATATCGATTTAATAATAATGATATGCTATTAACTATTTCCTCATATTCTTGTTTAACCATTTGAATTATTGATTTAACAATCAATATCATTGTGTGAACTACTTCCTAAATGTTATTTGTTGATTCTTTCAGTTAAGAGGTCTCTGAATAAAATATGTTTTGGTATTCATAATGCCAGTTACTTGAACTATTTAGTTAGCTTGATATTTGTCATAAGCCAAACATATTTAAATCCCAAATAAATTAAATATCTTTCTCACAATTGTGTTAGATCTATATCTGCCTAATTGAGATAGGATTAGGATATAGTTCCTTTTTCTTTCATTTTAGAATTAGTTTGCATTTAGATTAATTCTAAATTTCTAAAACTCCTCTTTTGAGGCAAAACTTTAGATTGGTTTGGTTGTTCCAAAAAAACAAATTAAGGATCATTCTTCTTCCCTGATCAACTCAAAGAATTGATCTGATGGCACTAGATATTAGCAATTAAAAACATGTTTAAAGTTAATAGCGGTTTGGAGAAGGTAACTAGACCTAATTGAACCAGTTGGAACCACTATCCCAAATGGAAAAGGAGCTGCTTTAAGGTCTGGACCGAGTGGTTTTCCCAAATGTTGTTGCAGTGATTCTCGAGGCCCCAACAGAACCATACAAATTTTGTATGCATAAATAAAGAAAGATGTGAGCAACCACAATATGCGCCAGCAAAGAACAAAGCTAGATATTGAGGTTGATAAGTTATGGAAACTTATGAGGAAAATTCCTAATAAGAGTTATAGCGGAATGAAACAAGGAATCAATAGCAAAGTATAGTTAGCTTAAAATGATTTTGCAAACAAATTAACTTGACAACGAAGCAAAGTATGGGATCCTAAAATACTTCAAATAGTAATAGAACAATGGGACAAAAAACAAGTGGAAAGCAGCAAAATCAAGTTTATGATCTATGTAAAATGCAACAAGGATGGAGACTCATCGACAGGAGTCCATGAAATTTTGTACCCTAGGAGTCTCATGCAAGAGAATCTCATGGGTATCTTCAAAATATAATTTTCTAAGTCTAGGAAACCTTTAGAATTTGTAGATTATGTAAAAAAATTAGAAATAATAAGAAAAAAAAATTATTTTATTTAGGAAAAAGTTATGAAGATTTTTTCTCAACTTCTTCCAAGAGTCTAGGAGAGGAATTATCTCTTGAGAATTATAAATCTCTCCTTATATAAGTATGAATATGAATTTAATGCAATTGTTTGGCAAGCAATAAGGGGCAAAGATACCAAATTTCGTCATGAATAAAAGTTTTGTTTCCACTACATTATTTGGTTTTGGTTCCTGTGTAGCTTCTGTTGTGGAACTCTGCCATCAAAAAACCATGCACATGCAATTCTCAAGTTAGATATTGAATCATACACTTGTAAGGTCGTGATCTCTCTTGCCAACTAAGGATAGCCTCCTTTTTTCCTATAAATGAAAGGCTCTTGATGAGGTTAAGAGAAAAAAGTTAGTAAAATAACACCCTTATTATGCCGAGAGGCACATTCTACAACCCAGTATGAGGGGATGTGTAAGCATTGTGTAAGTATTTCACGCCTCCAGGAAAATAATAATGAAAATAAAAGAAATTAATATCAACTTAAAATAAAAATGAAAATAATCATATAAATAAATGCAATACAATTCAACCCCAAGGGTTATCTCAACCGGTCAAATCAATGCTTCGCCGATCGGGAGGTCACAGGGTCAATTCTCCCTGAAGCCCTTAGGGTTAGGCCTAGTTATTGGCCGCGGGGCTTGATTCCCTTTGGGGTTGATCAGCCTAGATATTTCCATGGACGTAGCAGCCACCCAATGACCAGGGTGTCCGTGAACCACACCAAAAAAAAATACAATTCAACACAAAGAATCGAAAATACTGCTCCAAAATCTTTTAATATCTATTTTAATTAGATATTTGTAAAATGAATCTTTAAAAGAAAAAACCATATTCTATAGATATATTAAAATATTTAAAGACATAAATATTTCCACATCAAAGTTGTAATATTTGAAAATATTAATTGGATGTAGTCGTATTATAACTTTTGTAATCATACCATGTAAAAAATATCGTTAAATCTAATATTAATATTAAAATATTATTATTATTATTAATAAATTCAGATTAATAATTTGAGGAAAGGTTTTCATCTATAGGGATTTTTTTCCTCTCGGCCCATGATAGATCCAGAGTTACATGGGTCTAGGTTGGTTCTAGTGAAATTGGGTTAGGATTTATTTATTCTATCTTAGGCTCGTGTCATGTTCACTTGTGAAGAATGTTTCCTTCACTCTTTGTTAGTGATCCTTCCTTGAGGTTACTTTGCATATCTATAGTGATCCACCTCTTAAAGTGTAAGGACAATATCCATATCTTTTTACAAATATCTTATACATGTCGTTAAGGAGGGAAGATCTAAGAACTAGGTGATGGAGGTATGATAACCAAATTAGGTATATTTTGATTAATTGATGTACAATTTATATTTATAAATAAATAGATACATACTCTTTCCTATTTTCAGTTCATGATTATTTTGATTACCAATTAATATAGTTTTATATTTATGAATTGTTATTTCATTGTCTTTGAATTATTCTCACTTGAGATGTTTATTTTGGAGAAAGATAGCGTTTGTCTCTTTCATGTGAAAATATGAGTCCACAAACAAATCCAGAGGTAGCATCAAATTATATCACAATAATTCGATCTACTTCAAACTTCATATACAAGGTGTTATGTTTCTCCCTCTTATTGTCTCTCATGTATAAGCAATTAACTCAAGGAAAGTTAGATATTTTATCTACCTACACTTTGTAATGTGTTTCCAACTTTTTTACAAGGGGATCCTAGATATTAGATCAATACAAAAAAATTTGTAGCAACCCTTGAGAATATTATTCTCATGGAGGGGAGCTTAGGGAAGGGTCATATAACCCTTCCACCATCATATTAAGTGTACCTAGTATAAAATAACTAATAAAAATGTGGGTTAAGAGACTCTAGACCTCTCAGACTTATGAGACCTATCTAAAGGGTGCTCATTTGTGGTTTGAATCCCCCCCCCCCCCAAATAATATCCAAAGTGGCAGTAGGAGTGCTCTGGATAGTGTGCATAGGTAAGAAGCTTTTCAAGTGCCATTGACAATGGGTGATTGGGATTTATGTATATAAAAGTAGGGGTAGGTTCTAATTCTGGAAAGATTGAGGCATGGTGGTAGGGTTCCGTATCAGTAAATAAATGGTAGGTTGGAATGCTTGGCAAGTGTCTTTATCTAGGGATGGATCAAGTTTGGTAACAACATATGAGCCCTATTGGGTTGGGTAAAAGGTTCTAAGCCCAAAAATTATCGATAGAAAGAGTGGTAGGGTGGTTTCTTCATTCCATAAAGGCTTTGTCTCTAAGTTCCCTAGT
This sequence comes from Pinus taeda, assembly GCA_000404065.3. NCBI lineage: Eukaryota > Viridiplantae > Streptophyta > Pinopsida > Pinales > Pinaceae > Pinus > Pinus taeda. Next base: position 42,285 of record APFE030352478.1, read on the forward strand.
TGAAAAGAGTAAGTATCCAAGCCCGACGAGATGTGTTCCCATTGGTTTTTGTCCCCCCTCCCTTCCCTTTCCTGACGGCTTGGAATGACTTAATTCAAAATGTTCTATAGCCCAACTAGCATGATATCCTTCAACAACAACACAAATAATCTGGGAATTTTGTGTCAAAAAATTTGATACCATCACGAGTGCATTTGACATGCATTTCTCTCCTGCATTTTCCCAATCTTTGGAGAATTCGGGGACTTGAAATAATAATATACAACAATATTTTTGGCTATTATAAGTGGTGTTAATATTACACTTTTTCTAATATTTGATTGAGCTACTAATAATAAACCTTTGAAATGGTTCAATTATAGCCACACTAAGGGGAGCCTAGGGAAGGGTCAACCAACCCTTCCTCTAGGATAATATTCATATCATTGTTGAGCTATGATAAATTTAGTCAACACTTAGTCCATTATAGAATTCTAGTTGATGGGGAGTCTAGGGAATGGTTAGCCAACCCTTTCTCAAACATAGTATTCTCATTATGGGGAGCCTATTGAAGGGTCATCTGACCCTTTCCCTATCATGGTATTATCATCAAAGAGAGTTGAATGAGGGGTTGATATAGTAATATATTTTGGTTGATGGAAATATTAGGTTATGGTAAACTAACCATTCCTCCATATTGGTATTCTCCTCAAAGGGGCTTAGAGAAGTGTCAGTTGAACCTTCCTTGAGAATAGTATTCATATCGAGTGAGAGCTAGGGTAAGAGTTGTTAACCCCTCCTATAGAATAGAATTATCATTGAGGGATAGCTCAAGTAAGATTTGGTTTACCTTACTCCAACATAATATTCTTTTCGTCTGAATATTGAGGAAGAGTTAGATGACCCTTTCCTTAGCATAATATTTTTGTTGGGGGGGTGAATGGTACATACACTTCCTCTAACTTAGTATTCTAGTTGAGGGTGAGCTAGGGGAAGGGTCCACTAACCAATATTTCCACATATATTTCTCATTGAGGGGAAGAATAGGGAAGGTTGAGTCAACCCTTATTTAAGCATAATATTCCCATTGAGGGACATTTAAAGGAAAGGTTGGTTGACCCTTCCTCTAGAATATAAATTCTTGTCAAAGGAAAGCAAAAGTAAGGGTCAATCAACCCTTCCTCTGACACAATATTCGCATCAAAGGATCCTATGAAAGGGTCAACAAACAATTCCTTTATCATAGTATTATTATTAAGGATGAGACAAGGGAAGGATCAACCAACCCTTTCTCTCACATAAAATTAAAATTAAGGGGTAGCTTAGGGAGGGGTCAATAAATAATTCCTCAAGTATATAAATTTTGTGGAGAGAAGGCTGGAAAGGGTTAGTTGACCCTTCCTCCATCATAGTGTTTTATTCAATGGGATCCCAAGGGTCAGATGACCATTCGTCTAGAATAATATTCTCATTTTGTGTGAGCTAGGGGAAGGGTCCATTCACAGTACTTTAATTGAGGGAAAACTAGGGGAAGGGTCAATTGACCCTTCCTCTAGCTTAGAAATTATCATCAATGGAGAGCCAAGGACTAGCCAACCCTTCCTCCACCACAATATTCCCATCAAGGGAAATACAATGGAAGGGTCATCCGCCCCTTACTCTAACATGTAATTTTTTTCAAGGGGGAGCTTGGGGAATGGTCCACTAACCTTAAGAATATAATTCTTATGGAGGAGAGAATGAGGAGGGGTTGACTAACTCTTACTGCATAATAATATTTTATTTAATGGGAGCCCAAGGAAGGGTATGCCAACCCTTCTTCTAGGATAATATTCCCATCGAGGGCAAGCAAGGGGAAGGGCTAGTAAACCTTCATACATCCTAGAATTCTCTTTAAGGGGGATCCCAAGGAAAGGTAAATCAACCCTTCCTTAAGAATAGTATTATTGATGAGTCAATCCTAGGGAAGGGTTGGTTGACCCTTCCTATAACATAATATTCTCCTTGAGGGGAGCATAAGAAAGGTTCTACTGACCATTTTTCTAGAAATGTATTCCCATTAAGGGAAATATTAGCAAAGGGTCATTTGAATCTTCATCCAAATTAGAATTCTCATCATAGGGCCTAGGGAAAAATTAACTTACCCTTCCTTAAGAATGTTGTTCATGTTGGGTTAGATTTGGGGGAAGGGTCAACTTCTTTAAACATATAATAAAGGTAAAATGACCCATCCTCTATAATATTTTTTATATCAAAAGGATCTTGGGTAAGGGTTGACTAACACTTCCTATATGATATATTTCACATTGAGGGAATATTTGGGAAGGGTTGGTTGAACCCTTCTCTAGCATAATATTCTTGTCAATGATGAACCAAATGAATGGTTTTTCAAAATTTCCTCCAATATAGGATTCTCATCAAGGGAGTACCCAAGCAAGGGTCAACTGACCCTTTAATGAACATAATATTCTCATTGAGGGAATCCTGGGAAGAGTTTACTATCCCTTCCTCAAGCATAGTATTATTATTAATGGGAACTCATGGAAGTGTCAATCAACCCTTTATATAGAAAAACATTTTTATCAAAGGGGAACCCATTTAAGGGATAGTTGATCCTTTCTCAAGTGTATAATTCTCATTGAGATTGAGCTTGAAAAGGGTTTATTTACCCTTACATGAGTATAATATTTTCATTACTATGTGACCTAGAAAAAGGGTCAACTAATCCTTATTCGAGAATAGTATTATTGTTGAGGGAATCCAAATAAAGGATCAATCCACTCTTCCTCTAGATTAGGTTTACCATTGGGTAACCTAGTGAAGGGTAAACAAATCCATGCTCCAACAAGTTGTATTACGTTTAAGGATAATCCTAGGGAACGGTCAATCAAACTTTCCTCTAAATTAGTTTTTTAACTAAAGGGGATCCAGTGAAAGATTGGTTGACCCTTCCTTCAACATAGTATTATTTTCAAATAATATCTTGATAAAAGCTTTACTAAACCTTCCTCAACTATAGTATTCATGTTGGTGGAAATCCTAGGGGAGTGTCAACTAACCCTTCTTCTAGCTTAGTATTCTTATTGAAGGGGTGACTCGAGAAGGGATGGTTGGCCCTTCCTCCAACTTAATATTATCCTTGATGGATACTTAGAATGATCCTTCCTTAGCATAATATATTCATGGAGGAGGGTTCCCAAGAAGATTTAGTTGACACTTCCATGAGAATAATACTCGTTAAAGGGGAGTTTGTTAAAGGTTTAGCTAACCCTTGTTTGAGCATTGTATTCTAGTCTAGGGAAGTGTCAATAAACCATTCCTATATATTAATACTCTTTTTAGGGTGAGATCAATGAATAATTGTCCAACCCTTTCTCTAGATTAGTATTCATGTCGAGCGTGAGGCCATGGAAGGGTTGGTTGACCCTTCCTTGTGTATAGTATTCACATATAGGGGGAGCCCTTGGAAGGATCAATTGATCCTTTATAGGATATAATATTTTCATCAATGGGGATCCCAATGAATTATAAATAAAACCTTCCTTGAGAATAATATTGTTGTTGATGGATATCCCGGGGAAGGTTTGATCAATCCTTCCTCTATATTGGTGTTCTTGTTGATGGAATCCAAGAGAAGGATTGACCAATCCTTCCTCTAGATTAGATTTCTTATCAATGGGAGCCTATTTGAAGGATGGATAACCCTTCAACTAATATAGTATTCACATTAAGGAATACCCTAAGGAAGGGTCGATTAACCCAGCCTTAAGCATAGTATTATTATTGAGGGGGACTTAGGGGAAGGTTTGGATGACCCTTTATCTACATTATATTTATCTTTGAGTGGATCATAAGGAAGGATAAATAAAACCTTCCTCCAACTTAGTATTCTTAATGAGGGAGAACCCTGGGGAAAGGTTCACTAACCCATCCTTTAGCATAATTTTCACATCAATAGAGATCCAAAGGAAGGTTTAGTTAAGCCTTTCTTGGGAATTGTATTATATTCAAAGGGGAGCTCAGGGAAGGGTTATTTGACCCTTCCTCTAGATTAAATTATCATTCATGGGATCAATGAAAGGTCAAATTACCATTCCTTTATCATATTATTCTTATCTAGGGGACGTGTTAGGAAGGGTACCCTAACCCTTCCTTTAGATTGGTTTTCCTATCAAGAGTATATTGGGGAATCATCAACCAAACCTTCCTTTATATTAACTTTTACATCAATGGAATCCTATGGAAGGGTTATTCAACCCTTCTAGTAGCATAATATTCACGTCAATGATGATCCATCGGAAGGGTTTATCAACCTTTCCTTAAGCTTGATATTCTAGTTGAAGAGGAGTAACAAAAGATTCAATTGGCCATTCATTTAGCATAATATCATTGTTTAAGGAGAATCATAGAAAGGATTATTTTACCCTTCATATAGATTAGATTTCCTATTAATAATATCATAGTAAAGGGTTGACCAACTCTTCCTCCCTCTCAGTATTCTTGTCCAAGGAAATCCAAGATGAAACTTCCTTGAGCATGGTATTCTCAGTGAGGTGAACTTGAAGAAAGGGTTGGGTGACCCTTCCACTAATTTAATATTCACATTAAGGGTGATCTTGAGGAAGGGTCAACTAACCTTTCCTCAATCATGGAATTATCATTAAGGGGGGCTCATCTAAGGGTTGGTCAATCCTTTTTGAAGGAATGTATTTTCATCAACAATGAGCCCAAGGAGGTGGAAATCAACAATTCATGGAGAATAAAGTTTAAGTATAGGTTGAACCTATAGAATGTAAGGGTGGTCCTTCCTCAAGCATAGTATTCTTGTCAAGTCGAAGTTGGTTGAATTAAAGGTTGATTCTTCCTTGAGCATATATTCTCATTTTGGGGTAGCCCAAGGAATTACCTATCAAACCTTCCTCGAGATTATTATTTTCACAAAGGTGTATCTAGGAGAATGGTTGGAAAAACCTCCATTTAGATTTTTATTCGAAGTAAGGGAAATCCTAGTAGGAAAGGGTCATTGACCCTTCCTCAAGCATAATATTCTATTCAAAGGGAAGCCCATGAAATTCTCAAATGAGTTTTTGATTTAAATCACAGAGATGGTCAGTCCACCCTTCTCCATCTTAACATTCTCATCAAATCTGAGGCTATGGAATGAATAACTGAATATATCTACAATTTGGTATACTTTCCAAAGGGGAGCCTATGGAAGAGTTGGGCAAGTTTTATTTAAGCATAATTCTACCATTATTGGGTATCCTAATAAAGGGTAGGTTGATCCTCCTCCACCCTAGTATTCATTCCACAAGGGAGATAGGGGAAGTGTTGGCCAACCCTTCTTAAGCTTAGTAATCATACAAAGGTGGAGTCTTTTGAAGCGTTAGTCAAACCTTCCATACACTTATTATTGTCAGTGTTACCTATTTAGGGAAACTACCTTATAGACACACTTTGTCAAGTGTGATGTATGCTACATGTAGAAGGTTCCTATTCAGATCCATGTTCACTTTCTCCTCTAATCCATCATACACCTATGTTTCAAATTCATTGTACAATGGTATATCAATTCCTACTCTCTAAACACTTTATTTCATATGTGTTGCATACACTACTCCATGATTATTTCTTCATATTATTATGATTCCATGCGTTGTTTCCTAGCTCTGAGTGGCATTAATCATTCTAACTTTTTGTAAAGTGTGCTACAACATATATTTGAAATGTTATTATCTATTCTAAGTAAAATTCTTACTTTCTTACCTCATCTAACCATGGGGAACGTAATTGTTCTGAGAAAAATGTTTCTTTGCCTAGGACACTAGATATTTCCAAGTATCAAGGTAGGTAGCATAATATCATCACCTGTATACCTAAATATTTCCATAGTTTCCCTTACATTTCCATTTCATTCATACAAAATTTGCATTCCCCAACTTATGAATAACTTATCAAATGTATTAAAAGGAGTCCAAATGAATAACTTAAGGAAGAAGAAAATTATGTGAACCTAAAGGCTAGATGTAAAGAGCACAAAAATGGAAATAAAAGAAGTCATATTACTTCAATAAAAGTCCCACCCCTAAATTCCTAGAGTTGAATGCTCATGTAAATAAAAAGGATTAAGAAACTAAAGAAAAATATTAAAAAGGGGAAGAGAAAGGTGCCAACATAATAAAATAATGAATAAAAATGGATAACTATCAAAGGTTTGTGACAATAAATGAAGATTCCTAGCCAAAAAAATAGGCTAGCTTAACTAGATATAGACTCAATATATCATTACATTGAAATTTATTCTATTGTTTTCCTCTAGTCGTTTTCCATAAATTATAACTCCCTTACATACTTTAACTTATAAACTTAGAAAATTACCTTCTATCCTACTCCAAAGAAACATGTAAAGTGGTTGAAGTTGTACCACCATGTTTTTCTTAGGCAAACTCGCAAGATTATCTCATGTTAGTTTTTCTAACCCAAATTATCTATGTTTGTGTGCCTTACAACTTGTTTCGATTTTGATTCATCATGATAGGTCGAAGTGTTGCACATCGAAATCCATACACATTTCCTCAAAAATCCATGACAACATGGATCGACAACATCTCATGACGTTGCATGGAGTTTGTACAGCATTGATTCCTAGCATATATGAGGGATTTTCCTCCCATTTGTTATTTATCCCATTTCACATTTAAGGGGTTATTATCTATATATTATCAAGCTAGTGTGTTATGCATGTGTGAACATGACTAGTATGTTGTGAATATTTTTGCAAGAAAGAAAAAACCAATAGAATTTGTATTAATAAAAAGATGTATACATTTGTCTTTGTAGTTCAAGATTCAAACATATCAATTGACCAGGCATATATCCCAAAAGATATCATGATAAACTAGACTCCAATAAATTGTCCATGTAATAGTCTCACAAAAACAAAAATATAAAACAAGCATGCCAAAAGTGTATGAGATCTTCAAAAACATAAATTCTTGTATATCAGTGCCAAATATGAGTAATCATTAGGTAAACTAGATTCCATCCCTTTGAAATTTGTCATTTCTAAATTTTGTGAAGTTAATCTCCCCTAGTGGATATCTGTGACCTTTATTTGAGAGTGTATCAACTATTTTATTCATTTCCTTGTGTATATGTGTAAATGTCACTCATCTAAAAAACCCAATGAACTCTCTAATTCTATGCGTCCAATTTGTAAAGCTTGGGGGATCAAAAGTAGACATTTCATTTTCCCAATCAATTGCAACTTTTGAATCCCCATAGATATCTAATGACTCCAAATATAACAATTTCGCACATAATAAGACTCCCCAAAGTTCAATAATCTATGCCCATGTATTTGTACATGTACCACTATTCCATAAGAAATGATAACAAGGACCAGGTTGTAAGGAAATGTATGTCCCACTACTACATATATTAAGATTAGCAGCACCATAAAAGAAACCCATAGGATATCTATTCATGTTCTCCATTTTTTGTATGCATCTATTTTTTCTCGTATGTGCCATAGGACCTATCTCATTAAAATATGCACATATTTTTAAGAAAATTCCACTAGTGTCTAGTGGGATGTTTTCAAAAATTAGATAATTTTCACTCCTCCAAATTCCCCAAAAAATATAAAAAGAAAGTGTTATGCATTCCTTCTACTCCTTCTTCCATTCCTTTAGACATGCTTCCACTGATGTTGAGTTCCATCCAACAAATTCATTTAAAAAAATTTAAACGCCAATCAGAATGGAAGTTGCAAAAGGACGAATGAGGAAAAGTTGAGATACGTTCTCATTATCTTCCATGCACATGACACATCAGTCAGGACCTGTAAAACCTCTCTTGCATAAATTTTCCCAAGTTAATATCTTGTTCTTCCAAACACCCATAACATTTGAGTTTTAATGGAAAGTTCCATTTCCAAACCTTCTTGAACCGTCATCTTTCACAATCCATCTGATGTGATTGTGAAATATATGTGTAGGCCTCCTTAACATAAATTTTCCCCTAAATTACATTTCTTGTCCATATAAATTGATCATCATTTTTGGTCAATGTGATACTAGCCAAATATAAACTAATCACATACATGTCCCAAGTCTTAGCCAATTCGCCAAATAAACCAAATTCTCTCAAGCATTTCCAAGTCGGATAATGGAAGATCATATCAACATCAATCTAGATCTGATGTAAAAAATAAATCCATTTTTCATGGATGAATCTAATGAGAAGGTATGGAAAAGAATGATTCTCTGAGAATCCTCTGATAGGATCCAATCTAATTTCCACCGATGTACCAAACCCAATCTCCCACTTCAATTTCCCGAGCAACCAATGCTTAATCTTCATAGAATTGTTCCAAATATAAGAGACTTTACTAGGAACAGAGAAGAAAATTTAATCTAATCCTATACAAACTACTTTTTAAAGTATTTTTCCAAGATTGTCCTTTTCCATATGCTTTCTCCAAATAAAGCTCACCATAAGCTCTTCACTACTAATGCCCATCCAAAAGTTTCAATGTTTTTTAAACCCCAACAGTCATCCTCTTTCCTCTTTATAGTTTCCTCCAATTTAACTAGATGTATCTTATTAACATCTTTAGTACCGAACTAGATGAAGTTTGTGAATAGAGAATTAATCTATCTAATGATATGTTTAGGAATCAAATATATATTCATCCAATATATAGAAATATTTTGTAAGACATATTATGCCAATATCAATATTCCCCCAAGTGTGAGCCACTTTAGTGACCAAATGGCTAGTTTTTTCTCAAATTTTTGAATCAACCAGGTCCAGTCTCTAATTCCATAATTATTTGGTTTCAATTGGAACCAAGATATTTAAAACCCTTTTCCAAATCAACCACATATTTAGCAAATAATTCAATCATCTCCAAAATAATTTCTTGTTGAGTGATTGCTTCAATAGTAATAGATTTCATGATGCTCATAAGGAGACTTATCACATCACCAAAAGTGGAAATGGTCTGGTATTGAATATATTTCCATTCCAATATGGAGACATGCCCAAAAATTAAAACATCATCCATGAATATGTGGTGTGTAATGGAAATATTTTTTGGTGATATTAATACCTACAAAGTAACTGCAATTTCTTGCCTCAATTATCATTTAGCTCGATCCTTCTATAATTGGCAAAAATAATAGAGGGAATAAAGAGCAGCCCTGCCTCAACCCTCTCAAGGCCTTAAAGAAACTAGATGACACTCCATTTATCAGGACAAAATAGTTCACATAATTAATGCAATCCATTAATAATTCAATCAACAACATCCACCGAAATAACAATTTTATGTAAAACCATCCTCAAAAAACAATGGTTGTTATGTACCTAGGGGGGTAATATGGGGTATCGAGGGAGGTACCCAAGGTAATAATGTAATAATGGGATGGGCCATAGTAATAAATAAGGTGGTTAACCCATGTCAAGTAAGGGACCACAAGTAGTTAATAATAATGTAATGGGCCCATGGTATTAGTTGATGGTATGAGTAAACCATGGTATTGATGCATGGTATTGTATGTATGAGGCCTATATAGAGGCTAGAGACTCGACATGGAGAGATATGAAGAGAAATAGTCTTGTATGAACAGGCATATGGCTTGTGGAGTGTTCTCCTTCCTTAAGGAGTGAAT
>APFE030352478.1:53995-69038 GCA_000404065.3 Pinus taeda
TCTCTTGGATGGCTAGATGCACGTGCATGGTATCAGTGGACTACTATTTTGAGTAGATCTTATTATTTGTGTTCTTCACATGTTTCGGGGACGAACATGCTAAGGGGGGTGGAATGTTATATACCTAGGGGGGGTAATATGGGGTACCGAGGGAGGTACCCAAGGTAATAATGTAATAATGGGATGGGCCATAGTAATAAATAAGGTGGTTAACCCATGTCATGTAAGGGACCACAAGTAGTTAATAATAATGTAATGGGCCCATGGTATTAGTTGATGGTATGAGTAAACCATGGTATTGATGCATGGTATTGTATGTATGAGGCCTATATAGAGGCTAGAGACTCCACATGGAGGGATATGAAGATGAAGAGAAATATTCTTGTATGAACAGGCATATGGCTTGTGGAGTGTTCTCCTTCCTTAAGGAGTGAATGTATGGTGTTGCCCTACCTTAAGGGTTTGAGATTAATAAAGAGAAACATTCTATCTATTTCTATCTTGTTATTCTTGGGTTATTTCTATTATCTTATATTTCCGGTTTAGATATACAACAAGTGGTATCAGAGCTACAACATTGGTCGACACAATCATAAGCTTTAATCAAGTCCAGTTTTAGTAACATTGCCTCCTTCTTATTGATCTTTATTCAATGTATGCATTCTTGTGCAATAACAATTGCATCATGAATTTGATGGTCTTTTTAGAAAACCAATTTGTTTAGGTGTAATGTGTTTTGATAAAGAATATTTTAACCTGGAAGCAATTATCTTAGAAACCAACTTGTAAGCAATATTTCATAGTGAGATAGGTCAATAATCCTTAAAAGAAGTATCCTTGGAAACTTTTGGAATCAACGCGATAAAAGTGGAATTTAATGTTGCAAAAATTTTACGAGTAGTCTTTGATTATTCATAAATAGTTCCACGGTTCACCCATCTAGACCTGTGCTTTTGTCCCTAGAAAAAGTCTTTAGAATTGTTTCAATTTCTTCTAAGGTGATCGACTTCCTAATGATCGCATCGTCCTCCTTAGTAAATATTTGTGGATAAGTATTAATGACCCCTAATTGAGTATCGATATCCACCCCTTCCCTGGCTTTATATAAATTCCCAAAATATCTGACTAGTCTATTGTGAATATTATTACATGATTCTAGCAAGTTATAGAAAATTTTCCATAATCAATAATCTTTTAGAAAAAGTGGGTTCATGTGTACTTAAACTCTCGCACATGTGAATGATTATTATTTTTTGTATTTATGAAAGTCTAAGTGGTTTGACGCACTTTTGACTAGATCAAACCAGTAAAGAGCTCTCACATGTGTGGATAACGGGAAGTTTGGAGATAGTTAGTAAAACCACTTGCTTTGACACATGATTTTAAAGAAGCAAGTAGTATTTTGATAGATGTATTTAGACACCTTCTCTCCTATAAAAGAAAGGTGAACTTATTCATTTTCATAAGTGGTAGAAAATAACTAAGACTCATTTAATATTTTTATATTGTGATCTCCTTTGATTCTTTTTTAAATACTTCATGGATTGTAAAGGAAATCAAATTAAATGATAAATTTCTCAAGCGAGTTGTGATCATGATCTAAGGGTTCCAATAGTTCTTAGAATAATTTTGTTTTGAATATATTTAAGGGGAATATCGTAGCATTTTCTCTTAATATTTCATTGTTTATTTAAACAACCCTTTAATCCAACTTGTGTATTTTGCTTGATTTATAATTGATTTTCACAGAGAGATAAAGTCTTATGATTTGAGGTTGTTGTTCTTCTTCTAACCTTATGTGGAAGGTGACCATCACACTCGTTCTAGGAGGTCTTTCAAGTGAATCAAAAATAACTCCAACACCCAATGGTAAACCTGTCTCACTTTAATTTTTCCAATTTGGTAAATCCTTCCTTTATTTTTATTTTTTTTGAATAAATAAACAATTGGAAAAAAATAAAACCAAAAATGCCCATAAATGAAAAAAATTATCTAACTTATTTATCATACCAAAAATACCCATAAATGAAAAAAATTATCTAACTTATTCATTAGATTAGTCGTTTACTTGGTTTTCATTTAACTTTACTTGGTTTTCATTTAACTTATTCATTACACTAGTCATTTACTTGGTTTTCATTTAACTTATTCATTACAATAATCATTTACTTGGTTTAAAATAATAAATATCTTTAATTTGTATTTGTATTTTATTTTTTTCTAATTTTTCTAATTATATTTATAATAAGAAAATTTTTGTTTAACTGTTTTGTTTTTAAACTAACCTTTTTTTAAATAATAAAGATGGTGACTTGAAAAAAAAATTACCCATAAAATAGATGTCCGGGAATCCAAAGGTCATAGTTCTTATTATTCCAATTCAATTGAAATTAGCTCACTATTCAAAAAAAAATTAGACCCATGGTCAAACCCATGAGAACTTCGGCCACATAATTTGTTATTTCTTTTCATCCTTAATTCAAGTTACCAAACAAGGTTACTTCTCATCGAAATTGTTATATAAAAATTTGTGTTCTAATGATTTGGTGTGGTTTGTAGATTATGGTGACATTACTCACATTGGGCTCAAATGTTGATAGGCATATATCAATCACATGCACAACGACATTATTAAATGTGGTTGATACACACCAATAGACATCAATGGATATGGATTTAATATTGATATTGATATTGATATTAATAAATATATAAATATAATAATTATTATTATATTGTAAAATATTATTATCATTATATTATAAATATGGTAATAATTAGAACAATTATAATGACCATTGATAATATATTATTATAATAATAATGAAAATATTATTGATTTATCATTACAATGGCAATTGCATTCGAAAATATAATAAATCTTGATATTATTAACTAAAGGGATTATTAATTTTATAAACCCAAGGCATTATAAACCCCAAGAAATAATATTTAACACAAATGATTAATATTATAAACCCAAGGGATCAATAAACCCAAGGAATTTTTATTATAAACCCAAGGGATTTATATTGAACCCTAGAATTAATATTATAAACCCTATCAATAATATTATACCCTAGGGTACAATGATGTGTGGTTTGACGGTAAGTCACTTGGGCGAAGCCTGGGAGACCGAAGTTCAAATCTCATTGAGTACACTGACGTACTATGGTGGAAGCTAAAGGGGCGGATTCCCCAATCCCGTCTTGGCGGCACGTGAGTCTGCTCTTGCTAAAATCATAGGATCTTAGCATACCCGACTTGCAAGTGGTTGGATGTACTCCTGGTGTTATAGAGGCAGCTACGAGGATTGATCCTAGGTCTCCCATAGATTAGGACTGGCAGTTACCAATTCACCATCTGGTTAATATAGTATATATATATAATATATATATATATATATATATATATATATAATACCCTAGGAATATGAACCCTTAGATTAAAAAACCCAAGGGATCAATACTCTAAACCCAACAATTAATATTATAAACCCAAGGGATTAATAATAAAAACCCAAGAAAATGATATTAAACCCAAGAAATTAATATTGTAAACCCAAGGTATATAAACCCTAAGTTAAATATTATAAACCGTAGAACAAACATGGTTAACCATAGTTAACTATGGATGATTTTCATATTGAGACAATCGTTGTCACAATGCGACGTTGGATCAAGGTTGACCATACTTGACTATGATTGATTTTCATATTGAGAGAATGTTTGTCACAATGTGACGTTGGACCATGGTTGACCACGATTAACTATGGTTGACCTTGGTTGATTTTCATATTAAGGTAATCCTTGTCACAATACCATGTTGGACCATGGTTGATGTTTTACCATGATTAACATCGCTAATAATGTCCTTACTATGAACAATTATGGTTAATGATTGCATGACTATGGTTGACCGTGGTTTTACTGTGGTTTACTATGGTTGATTATGATTGACTATGGTTGAATATGGTTTTTATATGGCTCGCCATCATTTGACCAAGGGAATAATAAACTCAAGGGATTAATACTAAAGCCCCATGGGATTATAAACCCGATGGAATAATATTAAACCCAAGGGATTAATATTATAAACCTAAGGTATATAAACTCTACAATAAATATTATAAACCCTAAAATAAATATGGTTGTTCATGGTTGATTTTCATATTGAGACAATCCTTGTCACAATACGACATTGGACCATGGTTGACCATGATTCACCATGCTTGATTTTTATATTTAGACAATATTTGTTGGAAAGTGGTTGACAATGGTTGACCATGGTTGATTTCCATATTGAGGCAATCTTTGTCGTAATGTGACGTTTGACAATGGTTGACCTTGGTTGACCATGATTATAAACCTAAAGGGATTTATATCAAACCTTAGGATTAATATTATAAACCCTATGAATAATATTATACCCTAGGAATATGAACCCTTAGATTAATAACCCCAAGGGATTGATATTATAAACCCAAGGAATTAATACTAAAACTCTAAGGGATTATAAAACCAAGGAATAATATTAAATCCAAGGGATTAATATTATAAATCCAAGGTATATAAACCCTAAAATAAACATGGTTGAGCATGGTTTATTTTCATATTGAGACATTCCTTGTCACAATGCAATGTTGGACCATGGTTGACCATGATTGATTTTTATATCGAGACAATCTTTGTCATAATGTGATTAATAAACCTAATGAATTTATATTATAAACCCAAGGGATTTATATTAAACCCTAGGATTAATATTACAAACCTATTAGTAATATTATATCGTAGGAATATGAACCCTTAGAATAACAAACCCAAGGATATATATTATAAACCCAAGGCACTAATAAACTTAAAGGATTAATACTAAAAACCCAAGGAAATTATATTAAACCCAAGGGATTAATATTGTAAACCCAGAGTATATAAACCCTAAAATAAATATTATAAACCTTAAAACAAACATGATTGACCATGTTTGATTTTCATATTGAGACAATCTTTGTCACAATGCGATGTTGGACCATGGTTGACCATGATTGATTTCATATTATGAGAATCTTTGTCATAATATGATGTTGGACAATGGCTAACCACGCTTGACCATGCTCGATTTTCATATTGAGACAATATTTGTCACAATGCAACATTGGACCATGGTTGACCATTGATGACCATGGTTGTTACAATGTGACATTGGACCATGAGACAATCTTTGACATGGTGTGACCATGGTTCATTTTCATATTGAGACAATTTTTGTCACAATGTGATGTTGGACCATGGTTGACCATGATTGATGATGGTTGACTGTGGTTGATTTTCATATTGAGAAAATATTTGTCACAATGTGACGTTGGACCATGGTTAACCATGGTTAACCATGATTGACCATGGTTGATTTTCATATTGACCATGGTTTGTCGTGATTGATTTTCATATTGAGACAATCTTTCTCACAATGCAATGTTGGACCATGGTTGACCATGATTAACCATGGTTGACCATTATTAAACATGATTGACCATGGTTGATTTTCATATTGAGACAATCTTTGTCACAATGTGACGTTGGACCATAGTTGACCATGATTAACCATGGTTGACAATGGTTAACGATGTTTGATCATGGTTAATTTTCATATTGAGACAATCTTTACCACAATGTGACGTTGGACCATGGTTGACCATGATTATAAACCGAAGGGATTTATATTAAATCCTAGGATTAATATTATAAACCCTATGAATATTATTATACCCTAGGAATATGAACCCTTACATTAATAAACCCAAGGATCGATATTATAAACCCAAAGTACTAATAAACGCAAGGCATTAATACTAAAAACCCAAGGGAATAATCTTAAACCCGAGGGATTAATATTATAAACATGAAGTATGTAAACCCTTAGATAAATATTATAAACCCTAAATTAAACATGGTTAGTCATGGTTAACCATGGTTGATTTTCATATTGACACAAGTTTTGTCACAATGCAACATTGGACCATGTCTGGACATGATTGATTTTCATATCCAAACTATATTTGTCACAATGTGATGTTGGACCATGGTTGACCATAATTGATTTTCAGATTGAGACGATCTTTGTCACAATGTAACGTTGGACCGTGGTCGACCATGATTGACCATGGATGACCATGTTTTTCACAATGTGATGTTGCCCAAGGAGACAATATTTGTCACAATGTGACCATGATTATTGGACATGGTTGATTTTCATATTGAGACAATCTTTGTCACAATGCAACATTGGACCATGGTTGACCATGGTTCATTTTCATATTGAGACAATCTTTGTCACAATGTGACATTGGACCATTGTTGACCATGGTTAACCATGAATTACCATAATTGATCGTAGTCGACCATGTTTGACCAATGTTGACCATGATTGACCATGGTTGTCCATGGTTAACCATGATTGGTTTTCATATTGAAAAAATCATATGATAAACCCTAAGATAAATATTATAAACCAAGGTATATAAACCCTATGATAAATATTATAAATGGTAAAATAAATATGGTTTACCATGGTTGATTTTCATATTGAAACAATCTTTGTCACAATGCAACATTGGACCATGGTTGACCCTTGTTTACCATAACTGATTTTCATATTGAGACAATTTCGTGACAATGTGACTCTGGACCGTGGTTGACCATGCTTGCCCATGGTTAATTTTCATATTGAGACAATCTTTGTCACAATGTGACATTGGACCATGGTTGACCATGGTTGACAATGGTTGAACATGGTTGATTTTCATATTGAGACATACTTTGTCACAATGTGACATTGAGCCATGGTTGACCATGATTATAAACCCAAGGGATTTATATTAAACTGTAGGATTAATATTATAAACCCTATGAATAATATTATGCCCCAGGAATATGAATCCTCAAATCAATAAACCCAAGGGATTGATATTACTAGCAATTGTCCCAAAAGGTACAAAGAGAGGCCGATAGGATTATTAAAAGGAAGAAACCTCTATAGATAGGCAAGCATATATAAAGCTCACTAGTGACCGAAGGCACTAACCACGATGACCATCATGTACCAGCAGATTTGATATTAAAAGAACAAAACCAAAACCAAACTATTGATATTTAAATAAAAAGTAAATTACAGTGTTTTACTTGGTAATTGAAAAGCGACGAAATTTGTGATTTGCAAATATTAAAACAAATCACTTACATTGGTTGTTGACACTACAACTAAAACATTAACTAATTGTAAGATGCTTTTCCTAAACATTATTGTTATTCTTTTTAATAAAATTCATTTAATAAAAATAATTTATTTAATTATAGAAATTTAAATTATTAAAATTTTGAAACTCATTTTGAAAAGGAAACTTCGCCTTGTCTATAGATGAACCAAAACATAGTCTTGTGCAATTGGATCAGAAAGGGTTCATAGAAGTCTATTTAAAGAGCAATTGGCTAGTCTCTAGCATGGTTCACGGGAGCATCAATCCACTCACTTTTCTTTCCTGACATCTACATAATACGATGCATTGGGGACTAAATTGCAGTTGCAGATGATATTTGATAATATTCTTTATTACCTTTTTTCTGAAGGGAATTTTTCGTCTGCAATCCTTCTTGATGTGCTACTGTTACATTTTTAATTAGTTGAATCTCCACATTACCACACATTGCAAGAACCCTAGTAAATTCATTAAATGGTTGAGGCAAGATACAAATAATAGAATTACCTCTCCTCCTTTTAGCAACAATCCCAGGTGTAAGGATAGCAATGTCCTCAGCAAACATGGTATTGGAGTTTGGAGTGTGGAAGCTTAGTTTCATTAGAGAATGTTCCTTGTTATTTTGTCAAAACATCAATGAAATAGGAACATTTCCCAGCCAATCCTAATACATCCTACACATTAAGAGATGTGGGTCAATCGAGGCATTTTCCATGTATTTCGCTCACTTACTAGACTCCTTATGGCTTTGTAATAATATATGATATATTAATTATTCTGTGAACAATGTACAATTTTTTTTTCTTCAATATGCTATATTCGGGTGTACTCATTGTGCTTGTGCATTTCTGCACATTTTAGGGATGTTGAATAGCAGCCATTGCATATAGCGAACACGCTATTCAAACACCATGTATAGCTATTGAATCTAAAAGTTGACACATTCGTTCAGTCCGGGCATATAGAAGAACTATATGGGGCCAAGCTGATGTTTGTAATAAGAGCTATCTAGGTCCTTCCTCTTGTCAGAAACAGGACCCTGAAAACAGCGGCCAGACCATAACAATAATCAGATTCCATCAGTCACACAACAGTGGCCAGATTGCAGACTATCATAGGCAGTTTCTATTTATTTGCAGCCTGACCAACCCATCTAAATGCAGCGATCTGGAAAAGAGGAGTAATTCAATTCCCATTTTCTTGTTGTACAAAGTTAAAAAGAGGCAAATGGAATATGATGTGAAAGGGGAAAGGATGTGGGCAGTTTCAATATAATTTTAGCCTTACAAACTTATGTAATTTCATGCACTGAAACGAAGGGCTTTCGATGACCTCGCCTCCTACCTATCCTTAGGTGTGGACAATGAAAGTTTGCTCTAAAAATGTGTGCTCACACCATGTTTTGTCTATTGGTATTATTAGTATGTTAGTTTCTTATGCACCACACATGCAGAATTCAGAGTAGAATGACATATGTTGAAGAGAAATAGGGAGGAGCCTCAGCCCAATAAATAGATAGATCATGAGAACTTGCCCCTATTACGGACTGTGTTCTCCTTGGAAACCAGCAGATGTTGATGTTGGAGACATGTTCACCACAAAGGAAATTAGGGGTGAGTGCTTAACAATTGCGCTGACACAACAGGTGTTAAGTGAGGATGATAAAAAAACCATAAGCAGCAAGTGCTGAACTCCCCATGCACAATGAGACAATGGGTGCATAGTAAACAGTTTGTATACCTAGAAGTGCACACCTTATGCATGCCAGTTGTTCGAAAACATGCCCCAAAGGGACGTGGTATCATGGAATGTGATAATATGTTGCACATTGACAAGGAAGAATTATAGAACGTCTTGGACTTTTTGTCAAATGAGATTGGACGGTGTGAAACCTGATTCTATCACCATCGCAAATGTTGTAACAGGATGTGCCCGGACAGGGGCTTTGAAACAGGGAAAGGAGGTCCACTGTTACCTGATCATAAATGGATTTAAGTTGTATGTTTCTGTGGAGAATGCACTTATTGATATGTATGCAAAATGTGGGAGTGTAGAAGATGCAACCCATGTATTTAACAGTGTCGCAGAAAATTGTAATCTCGTGGAACACAATGATTGGAGCGTATGGAATGCATGGTTTTGGTGAAGCTGCCCTCGGGATTTTTTATGAAATGCAACACAACAATGTAAACCCAGACTAAATTACTTTCATTGGTGTCCTGTCTGCTTGCAGCCATGCAGGCCTAGCAAAGCAGGGTTTAGAAATTTTCTATTGCATGAGTAAACAATATTGCATCACTCTTACAGTGGAACACTATGCGTGCATAGTTGATCTTCTTGGACGGGCTGGGCAACTTGATGATGCACAACATATGATTGATAAGATGCCGGTGGAACCTGATGCCAGTGTGTGGGGAGCCTTGCTTGGTGCCTGCAGAATTTATCATAATATAGAGCTAAGAAAATATGCGGCTGAGCACCTATTTGAGTTAGAACCTGAAAATACAGGAAATTATGCACTTCTTGCAAACATCTATGCTGCAGCTAGCAATTGGTAATTTGCAACAGATATAAGAAACATTATGAAAAGTAAAGGGTTGAAAAAGAGTCCAGGACGTAGCTGGATTGAAGTCAAGAATAAAGTTCATGTATTCCTTGTGGGAGACCAACGACACCCACAATCAAAGGAAATCTATGCAGCTCTAAAGAGTCTCACTATGCAGATGGAGGCTGCAGGATACACACCTGACACTAACTTTGTCCTGTTTGATGTCGAAAATGAGGACAAGGACCACAATCTTCTTGTCCATAGTGAAAAGCTAGCCATTGTTTTTTGGCTTATGAACACATCTTGTGGGACACCTATCTGTATTAGTAAAAACCTTCGTGTTTGTGGCGACTGCCACAATGCTACCAAGATCATTTCTAGGATTGTCACGAGGGAAATTATCGTTAGGTACGCACACCGATTCCATTATTTCAAAGATGGAGTTTGCTCTTGTGGAGATTATTGGTGATAATTATTCAAGAATAAAAAACAAGAAACATAACCTTACATAGACACTCTTTTATGGAAAACACTTCCCTCTCTTACATAGACACTCTTTTATGGAAAACACTTCCCTCTAATATCTGGATACAACAAGTTGGTTTTGTTAGCAACCCTATAAACTTTGACATCGATTGATTTTGTAATGACTAACTTAGAACATGTTTCGGAACTTCTACCGATTCTTATATAAAAGCACAAATACTCACTTCATAATATTAGATGGGCACCTATGGAAGCCCTAAAATCTGCAGGGTTGGCCAGTGAGACAAACAAATCGAGTCACAGAGTCGAATCCTCGAAAGTCGTATTCAATAGGTTTCGTTTGCAGATTATGATATGTAGTCGATTCCATCCTGTTGAAAACTCAATTGCAACTCTTAAAAACAGACATGGGAATAGGCACATTAATAAAAATAACATTAGTTAATGTTAAAATCCATGGTAGCAAACAATGGTTAAACCAAAAGTTAATTGGAACATTTAGATGGTATCGTGCAATAGCTTGAATCTAATGAATAATTATTATCAAAGTATTGTTAGCCTAAAGAATGCAAGATGCTCAAGAAGATAAAGAATTTGACCTAAAATTTTCTTCAAGAATTGCAAGAGTTCAAGTATAATTTTGACGTAAGCGTGTTCAACTTGAATAGGTGGGAAATGTCAGATAGTATGCTTAAAAAGGCAACAATTGCATATTCTGCATTCTAATGATTTTGAAATAACGCAATTCAAAAGGAAGCCAGAGTAAGCATTGGTGGAAATTTTGAGTTTTGGTGAAATAGGCACCCTCGAAATGTAGTGATAGAGATAGCCAAGGGTGTACTACAGCAAAATTTTTTCTCATTCATATTTTTTTGCCTAATTGATGGTGGAAGGTGACTTGATAATTTAAAATCTTAATTTTTTAAAAACTCGAAAATGCAATATAAAAAACGAAAAGAAAAGAAAAACATATGGTTTACATATCTTGATAGCCAGCGACGGGGGCAAATCTGGGATTGGAACCGACCCGCACAAATTCTCCATCCAAGTGAAAGATGTTGATAGCCAGCGACGGGGGCAAATCTGGGAGTGGAACCGAGCCGCACAAATTCTCCATCCAAGCATTTCTGAAATGGATTATTAACATTTTAAACATATAATTTAAATAAATGCTAAAAAGGAATTGTATGCGAGAAAATGAGAGAGGCTTACAGTGAGATTTCCAAGGACGGACAAGTCTGTGTGCGGCGGAGTTTCTTGTTCGACCGGTGCGAAATTACCGGCGAGGTAGTGCAGAGGTTTGGCGGAACCCGCGTGGTGTGCCATGTGATGGCGCTAAGCGCGAAACCAGCGGGCATGCATGCAGCCTAGCCAGTAAACTCTGAGCATTGTGCCATAAACTCGGCGCAGGGATGTGAAGTGGATAGGTAGTCTTACTAAATCTGTTATTCCTTTGGTGTATCTTTGAACCTTTAGGAGCAATTTCTAGTTTAATATTATTCGTAATTTTCTTGCTTGGTCATGCTCTCCCTTACTCTCGCTAGTCTAAAAAGTTTGTGTTTGCTTATTGTACTATTTAAGAAAGGACCGGTGACACTTTAAAGAGAACAGAAAGCAATGTCCAAAACAAACATTCATTAACATCCTTCCACCACTTTTAAATATTGTACACTTCAACAATGTGCAAGTCTAATTTTAATGTGTTGTCTTCTTAAATATTTTCCCACAACGATTTATGTCAAATTCCCACATCGATTTATCATCTTTTTTATGACTAAAATATAGTCGGACTTATTTGTGTGATTGGATAGTTAAAAACAAGGTAAATAATTGATTTTGTTAATGAGAATTTGAATGGCACCCACACATAATTTATTTAAAAATGCTCTCCGTATGGTATGATATGATAGTTAAAAGCAAGGTACACAATTGATTAAATTTAAAATATGGAAGTATTATTTAAATTATATTTTAAACAATTTCACTA
This sequence comes from Pinus taeda, assembly GCA_000404065.3. Taxonomy (NCBI): domain Eukaryota; kingdom Viridiplantae; phylum Streptophyta; class Pinopsida; order Pinales; family Pinaceae; genus Pinus; species Pinus taeda. The sequence continues at coordinate 66,272 of APFE030352478.1, forward strand.
AATTGTCTTATTAAATGATACATTTCATTTTGAGAAATATAGAAATTATAAAAAAAATGTAATAGTTAGCTAAATTATTATTCTACAATACTTAGGTTACATAATTTTTAATATATTGTTTTTTGAAATACACATTTTTCATTGGCAAAGATTTTAACATATTTTTTTTCCAAAGTCTTGATATAATGGTTAGTTAAATTATAATTATATATTGTTTAAATGATATTTTTATTATCAACTTTGCCAAAACTTTATTCATTTTGAAAGGTCGTAAGGTAATTAATGCATATGTAATTTTTTTATATGTATTTTTGAAAATAAATTGTAATCTAGTTATGTAAGTCATGGATGATCAATGATCTAGAAAAAGCCTAAAAGTCAAAGTTACTGGATTCGGATGGAAGCAGTGTCATTGCGTAGAGCTTGCAGAAACGACTCTAACATAACCTGAATGGGTGCATTTGGCCTCTGGATGAATAAGAAACTGCTTGTTGAAATTTGTGACGAATCAATGCACGTCACATTCATTTTTTATTGCTCGACACATGGCATTTACAAATACAAGTGCAACATCTTCGGTTTAAGTGCAGGTCTTCATTACATGGTGAAAGTATAAGTCTCGTCACAAACATATGGATTTTGAAACATATAATATGTTGTGTGGAAAACATATATTGAAACATATGTTATGGTATTAAAATCATACATATAGTAAGCAACATAGCATATATTAAACATTTAGTGGTGGCAAATAAATGGGAGCGGAATTCTAAAAGTCAAAACCTATGTTGAACGTATATCATATATGGTGGGCACATTATATATGGTTGAGAACCACATAATATACATATGTTAACAATATTAAGACCATGTATTAAACATAGTTTATGAATAACGATATGGTGCGGAGTTTATGATATAGTTTATGGTCCAAACGACATGCACCGCTCCAAGCCACGGGATCCACCGCTCCACCGTGTTCACGTGCCATGGAATCTCTGCCATATCATACCATACCTCCGCCATGATCTCCGCTAAAAAAGATATTTGTTCCAACTAAACGCCTCCATATTAATGCGCCAACCTTATTTGCTATCCACGCGTCAACAAGGTTCATGTATATTCGAATGTTAGTTTGCACGACAAGTGTCAGCGTGGGAATGAAAAGGACGACGAAGGTCCCTTTCAAAGGAAGGCCTATTGGCCTAATAAACCCAAGGGATTAATACTAAAAATCCAAGGAATTCTAAATCCAAGGGAATAATATTTTAACCCAAGGTATATAAACCCTTAGATAAATATTATAAACGCTAAAATAAATATGGTTGACCATGGTTGATTTTCATATTGAGACAACCCTTATCACAATGCGATGTTGGACCATGGTTGACCATGATTTATTTTCATATCAAGACAATCTTTGTCACATTGCGACGTTGGACCATGGTTGACCATGGTTTATTTTCATATTGAGACAATCTTTGACACAATGCGATGTTGGACCTTGGTTGACCATGACTAATTTTCATTATCGAGAAAATCCTATGATAAGAACTAAGATAAATATTATAAACCAAGTTATACAAACCATATGATAAATATTATAAGCAATAAAATAAACATGCTTGACCATGGTTGATTTACATATTGAGACAATCTGTGTCACAATAATACATTAGACCATGGTTCACCGTGATTGATTTTTATATTGAGACAATCTTTGTCACAATGCAACGTTGGACCATGGTTGACCATGATTAACCATGGTCTACCATAGTTTAACATGATTGAATTTGGTTGATCATGATTAACTATGGTTGAACATGGTTTACATATAACAAACCATCATTTAACCAAGGGAATAATAAACCCAAGGGATTATAAACCCGAGGGAATAATCTTAAACCCAAGGGATTTAAACCCTACAATAAATATTATAAACCCTAAAATAAACATGGTTGACCATGATTTACCATGGTTTATTTTCATATAAAGATAATCCTTGTCACAATCCAACGCTAGACCATGGTTGACCATGTTTGACTATGGTTGATTTTCATATTAAGACAATATTTGTCATTGGACCATGGTTGATCATGATTTACCATGGTTGAAGATGGTTGACAATGGTTGATTTTCATATTGAGACAATCTTTGTCACAATGTGACGTTGGACCATGCTTGACCCTACTTGACCATGATTATAAACCCAAAGGGATTTATATTAAACCCTTGGATTAATATTATAAACCCAAGGGAACAATAAACCCAAGGAATGTTAAAACCCCAAGGGATTATAAATCCAAGGGATCAATATTATAAACCCAATGTACATAAACCCTAAAATAAATATTTTAAACCCTAAAATAAACATGTTTAATCATGGTTATAAGAATAGCTTCTGCGTGAATCACATATAAATGACCTTTGTCGACGCGTTTCGAACCAACTAGTGTGGTTCATCGTCAGGACAAGTTGAAGACACAGACCTGGCCTAACAATTTAAATAGACTGAGCAGAGACTCTAACGGCTATATAACGGCTATTTTTGACCCTAGGACCCATCCCAACTTTTATTAATTAATTTAATATTATTATTCTTTCAATAATATTAAAATAGATAAAACAATATAATATTTCTAGAAATTAGTAAAATTAGTTGTGCTGCCTAGAAACTAACTTAATTCATTTGATTAGTTAACCTAAGGTTATTAATAAATTAATATTAATGGGTAATTATTAGTTTGACTGATTACCTTATGAAGAA
>APFE030352478.1:73390-85934 GCA_000404065.3 Pinus taeda
AAATGTTTTAAAACATTTAAAATAAAAGAATTACTTTTTAAAAAATCTTTATATATTTAAAGATTACACAGTTTAAGAACATAAATTTTATCTCATTATGGTTTGTTTTTTAAGAGAAAATAATTGTGTATCTTGTTATTTATTTGAATAAAAGATACATTGCAAGACTATGTTGAGAAGCATATTGAGATACATCTTTTTTTTGTTTATGCTTCGCCAAAGAAAAAGCATATCATTGAAGAAAAATTGATATAATTCACATTTCATTTGCCAAATTTAATGGCTTCTTTAGCATGAAGCAAAGTATCAGTCCAAAAAGCTAAAAAGGGGTCACCCAATACATATAGGCTAAGCAGACACACAATAAACATTAAAAATATTTTAACTAGAAAATAAATTAGGATCGCCATTGGAGACACAAGGCATATCTTCAGAATAATTTGAAGAAGCCCGAGAATTTATGAACTCTTGCCCTCCTTTCCTCTAGATGAATTTTATCTATACTTAGAACCAAACCCTATTTATATAGAGCATATGACATCGTATTATGTTCTATGTACACATGAAATAAGGTGATTTGATGAAAATGTTGAACACTTTCCGTTATTTTTTACTTCTAGTAAGAAATACATAAAATGTGTAAGGATAAATTCCCTTTTAACCAATCAATTATGCATTTGGAATCTCCCCAACATATAAACTTGTTAAATTCACTGACTTCGCAATGATGAGAAGGGCCCATGAAGAAATGAGCTCTGCTTTGGTGTTGTTCCCCTGCCCAATCCCTAGGTCGACTTTCAGAAAATTATTATTCCAAAACTTAATGACAAACCCACCGCCACACTGACCTCTTTGAGAGGAACCATCAAAGAAAGCTACAAGAAGGAAATTGTTCAGATTAGGGGGAACAACTACTCTTGGAGGCTTGGATTTGTCTCTAGATGATAACTTCCGGAAGAATCCTACAACTCTAATAGGTGTTTGAAACAATATTGGGGGAAAGTCTTTTAAAAATGACCTTGTTATGCACATTCCAAAGGCCCCATGCAACAAATATGGGAATGGTCTGAAAATTTCTCTTTCTTGAAACCCAGAATTGCATGCACCCCTTGAAACAATTATAGTTTCCCAGAGGAAAAAGTTTGGTCACAGACAACATATTCTCCCATAACTCCTTAGTCATCCTACATTTAAGGAATATATGATTTATTCTCTTCTTTCTAAAAGGGCACATACAACAAGTATTTATCCCACTGAAACTCCTCTTCTACATGCTGTCCCAAGTCAGGATTTTATGTTCAAGTACCAACCATAAAAAATGTCCTAAGCTTGAGAGGAAATTTCCACCTCCAAAGATTAGAATTCCAAGAGTTAATATTTTGGGTACACAGAGTAGCTTAGATATCCTCATAAGCTAAATTGCCCACCACTTTCCCTAAGTCTTTTCTCCAAGCCCATTCTAGTGTGTCCTCTTCGTACGAAAGGAAAACCTCATTTTTAAGAAATAATTTCAACAAAATTATCCCATTATGTAGCATGATACACTTGCAATTCCATATCTCTTGAGTTAAGCCACTAACTCTAAGAGAAAATGAAGGGGAAAGAGGCGTTGGCTTGCCCCAACAAATAAAGACCTTTGGAATTAAGGAGAGCCACAAGGGAATGTGAAATAATTGAATGATAGGCTCCCCCCATAAAGGGATCTCTACCCAACCTGACTTGGCATCCACTTCCTACTTTCCAAACAAGCCATTTGAAGATCCAAGAGAAGGATTACATCAACCCCCTCCAAACCAAAGTGCTTGCCTACACTAGTTTTGAGATAGAGGATCTAATACAATCAACCGAAGAGGATTTTTTAATATACTTATACTTTAGAAATTGACTCCATATCCCTTTTCCAAACAAAGGCCCCAAGATGTTTTTTGAGGTCAAATCTTTACCAAACCAAAAAAGGTTTTTGAAGCCCCATCCACCCATGCATTTAGGCTTAAATAGAGACTCCCATCTAGAAAGGTGAATATTTTCCTTTTCCTTATTACCCGACCACAAAAATCTAAACATCATTTTTATAATTCTATTAAAAATGAAGGAGCGAACCTTTACTAGGCTTAAATAATACACTGGAATGCGTTTAAGCACTAACTTGACTAAAACCAGACGTCCTCCTAAATTTTGGAGAATTTAGCAGGGTGGCTATTAAAAATTTTCTCCTTATCCTCAATAATGTCTTGTGATCTTTTAATTAGCTTTTAATTATTCTATATTATTTCTCTTCATCAAACAATATTAAGAGCATAAAACATAAATATAATAGACACAAGAAATAGGCTCCAAGCCAGGGAAAAGGCCCTTCAATGGGAAAACCTAGAAAGAATCTATTTTCTTCTTATAGAATCTTATCAACGAAGAAATCCAAGACCCCAAGTCCAAAGTCAAGACCTCCTCAAAGCACCAATTCGTCCCTCCAAGAATCACTTTTATGCAAGTCCAATATTTTACCAAGCCAACAAAGTTCAAAACTCTTCCAGTATTCTCTACTTCAGAATTTCGGTCTTCTACTTCAAATCTATAACTTTGGCCAACAGAAACCCTAGCATTTTGGCACGTGTCAACCTTCCAAGAGATATTACTTTAAGAAAGTCGAGGTCTTCAAACTCAATGGAAAACAAACCTTCTTCAAACTACTCTAATCACATATTTTGACCCTTTCTTCAGACCTCCAACTTTGACCTTCACCTTTTGGCTCTGCAACAACTACAGAAACCCTTCCTTCGCACGTGTGAGTGGAATAGTGCAAAAAAATTAGAATTTTAGTTTTCTTCTTGAAGTGCCTCCTTCTAGATCTTTGCTCCTTCTTCTTCTACTTTCTTGCTTGAGATCGAATTACAGAAGTGTGTGTTTAAATAATTCAAACTTACTTCCTTTATATAGCCTTTTCAAGAGGTTGAATAAGACTCTTTCTAAGCTGACTTGTCATTGTCAGGACCGACTTGTGCTTGGATGTCTTTTTTACTTTCTATACATAAAAATAATGTCTTTTACATGTTACAACTTTCCCAGTATGGTCTTATACAAATGAAATTGACTCTCTTAACTCATGAAAAATGTTCTTATGACATGACCAACCGTAGAAGCATAAAGAACATGATTAACCTAGATGACCAATCAAAAGAAGCATGAAACCCATGCTTGAAAATAATATTTTCCTGTCTTATTTTTCTTGTAACATAAGATATACATAATGACATGAGTACAATGACAAATATGAATATTGAAACTAGTTACATTTTCCAACACTCCCTCTTAACTAGGGAGTTATTCATAATTGTACAACTAATACAGGATATTCTCAAACTGAAAGTTCTCATAAGAGGAGTCAAATTGGTAAGCCATCTTTAAGCATCAACATCATAACCAACATTGTCAACATAGCAAGGTCTTAAATTTACAAGCTCTATTTATAATAGAGCATAATGTTGGAAGGATTTACATGAGACACCACACTACCTCTTAAGGTACATACCCCATCTTGATGTTCACTAGGTATGTCCTTTTACGACTACTCTTATCTTGGATTCCCAATCCTCAAAGAGTACCAGTCATCTTTGACCACCCTAGCTTGGATACCTGTCCAATCCTCAAAGAGTGTTAGTCCACAAGACTACTTCCTATCTTGGATTATTTATCCTCAAGGAGTATCAATTTCATATGCTTATTTAGTCCTTTATTAACCATTTTCCCTCCATGGCCTTCACATAGACGTATGGTTGTTGGGCATGGCCTGGTGCATGACACATGAAGAAGAGAATATGATATCTAACATCAATCCCTCTCAACCAGAGAGGAGATATTCATTCCTTTTTTATTGGAGAATAGATCCTTGCTCCTTTTCAAATATTTAAGGAGACTTTTTACTCCCGCTAAATCATAGAGGAGATTCTTCTACTTCCTTTCAAATGGGAAGCTTTATAGTGTGCCTTTATCAATAAATCAACCAGTATTCCTTTATCGATATCTTTAAGTATCTACATGACTCCCCTTATTCTTTTTATCTTCATGAAATTGAGCTTCCATTTTCCTAAATGTATTGGAGCCAAATTGTGACAGGATTCATGCCATCAACCTTTCATATCACTTTTCTATAGTCATCATCATCGAAGGCATTATATTTAGCCAATCAATGATCCATATTTATGAAGGAATGAAATGAAATACATATATAAACAAAAATAACAGAGCTACAACAGAAATAGAACTTCAATTCATTAATAATAAAGTACTAAAAATTGTTTATATGCATAATGGAAATAAACTAGCTTGGGCAATGGTAGGTTATCTCTGAGAAGAGATGTGGCAGCTACATGTCTTATGAACTATGTTACAATGAGGCTCAAAGGCCTTTTTATTATTGAGAAACAAGGGAAAACCATAAGCATCCAAAAACCTAACCATAGAATATGAAGCACCAAATGTTTGTGGGCTCTGTTGGGGTTAGTTGGTACATCAACTTCCCAGGGTCGTAAATTTGGCATATGATATTCGTTTGACATGTACGATACCTTGTTAGAAATATCTATCTGAGGACTAAAAATTTTGATTGAAACCCCATCTTGAGGACTATGGGTTTGTTTTTTTCGAAAACATGTTGTTTAGGGCCTTAAAATGGCTCTGAAAGTCCAGGAGTCGAAAAATGCCAAAAATAGTGAATTATGCTACAACTAAGGAAACATAAAGAAGCAGTGTTGTTATGCAGATAATTCCTCTTGCAGACAAGACGAATCTCCATAAATCTCAAACAAAATCTAATAATAAACAAGAAAAGAACTGCTACCTCCTTAGCTTATGATTGATTGAAACAAGTAATATACGAGAAATCACTTACCGTTTTATTTAAATGCTTGTTGAAGTCCCTTTCAGTGCCTTCGATAGTTAACTTCTCCTTGATGCTTTAGAGATCATTTCAATGCTTTCCACAGCTTCTCCATGATGTTTAGAAGGAGATTTGCATAGGCAAAAATACACAAAGGACCACATCATCTAGTATATAGAATAAAATATAAATGAAACACTTAACTCAGCATATATCATAAATTGAACAAATAACCAATCATAGCCTATGTGGGTGATCAAGGAATCCCACAAATGATATTAGGAAAGACATGATTAGGAAATAACAATTGTTTTTTTGTTAAATAAAAGGGAGAACAAACTTACAACCTCAAAGCCTTGATGTAACAAGCCTCTTCTCACAATCTTCAACCTTCTCCCTGGACGAAAAGCCTCCTAGCCTTATTTATGTAGCATAAGCCTGCCTTCAATGGTCCTCCTCAATCCTTTGGCCTTTGTTTGATTTATAGTCCAAGAGGAGGAGGTTTGGGATCCTCTTCCTAAGGGATGAGATCCACAAATGCTGGGATAGGGGATCCACAAAGAGAGGGAAGTAGCTCCATGATGGGAGGGATCAGGCTTGAGTAGGCATCCATTCAAAGTTGTTAATTGCGAAAGATTTGACTAAAAAATATTCTAGACTTTAATTTTTATTTTTACTTGCGTTAAGTCATGTGCACAGACCACAATGTAAGCTAGAGTGCACTTTTGCACAACTTCTAATGGTATCTTCTGCGTATGCGCAGAAATGGACTAAGGAACTGCGCAGAAAGCCAAAAATAGGTTTTCTAGCCTTGAGATCTAGGAATTTCATTTTCTTTGGGACCGTTTGGGTTCTAGCCTTGCAACAGAGTTCTTTGGAACACTTTGATGGATAGTGAAAGATCCTAACTGACAGTCATTTTCCTAATGCGACAAAATGATGTGTAACAAGTGTTGGGGTTCAAGTGGAATAGGTGAGTGGTCACTAATATCCACATGGATCAGTCCTATCCCTTTAGGAGGCAATGGTCCCCATTGCGTTGAGTGCCTCCATGATATGGGGAAACTTCCAGTGAACTTGGTCCTTGGTGAGCCACTTGCCCTAGTGCATGAGTTGGCTAGATTTAACAACTCGATATAGTTGTATCTGTTGTTTTTTATTTTTCTTGATCTATTTACATGATCTAATCAATTGTGTCTTATTGAATGCAGTTTGGGTTGAGCTCTGTTGGTGTCAATTGCTCAACAATTTCTGATGTGTCTAGCTATGGTGGAAAGTATGGTTGAAGGCGGTCCACATTGAATACAGGGTGCAAGCCAAGGAATGGGGGAATAATGAGCTCGAAAGCATTGTCTCCCACATCTTTGATTATGTTCTAAGGCCCATATTGGAGTGGTCAAATCTTTCTATTGGCTTTGACAAGGCGTTCTTTCTGCAGACGTAACCAAACTTTTTCGCCCACCTGAACATCATGTGGCACTTGATGTTAATCATGTCATTGTTTGTACTTAACATTGGCTTTCTCCAAGATGTCATGAACCTATTGGTGGATGTGTTGAATGCACTCAATAAACCTAGTGGCTTTATCACCTTCGTACTGAACATGGGAAAATTCTTCCTATGTAGTTGCAAAAGGCAGTGCAACATCAAAGGGACATAGTTGAAATCTCAGGCCCACTTCAAAGGGCCTATCACTAGTCAAGTTATGGAGAGTTATATTATAGCTATGTTGCACATAGGTAATACTAACATCCCATGTTCATGGATGCTTGGAGTTGTACATGTGCATAATGTGCATGATCATCCTATTGATTACCTCTGTATGGCCATCAGTCTAGGGGTGAATGCAGATGACTTGGTGAGCTTGGTGTCCAATAATGACTAAAGGATCGACCAAAATATTCTTAGGAACATGTTATCCCAATATGATATAATGGTCTATGGGATCCAAAAATGTACCCACACTCATTCAATGAAGAGTTTGGCGGTGACTTCTACTGCGATACTCTTCTTGTAGGCATCCAAAATGGCCATCTTAGAAAATTTGTCAACGACCAAAAAATCATAGTCATTTCCATGCTTGGTAGAAGGAAGGACACGCATATATTCCATGGAGATGGATTCTTAAGGCCGTCTAAGAGTAGGCAGAGGAGTATGCAAGCCTTGTTTCTTAATGTTTGTCTTGGTGATGGCACAGACAGTGCAGGCTCTGATGTATTTTGCAACATCATATCATAGATTTGGCCAATAAAAATACTTTTGTAGTATGGCCACAGTTTTCTCCACCCCAAAGTGTCATGTGACCCAACTATAGTGCCCAAATCACCTTTGCACACTCGCTTGAAGGAATAAAAAGGTGGCCCAGGTAGCATAATAATGCATCCTGGAGGTGGTAGTCTGGAACTTACTTGCCATCCACTAGCATGTGGTATGTAGTGGAGAAATCTTGATCATTTTTATATATTTATGGCCATCCAGAGGTCTCATGGGCATAAGAGTTGAGAATATTGGTCAATGCTACAACCAAGGGATGACGGAGGCAATCTCCATCATGATTGGTGTTGCATTTCTTGTATTTAATGTTCAAATGGAATTTTTGCAAATATGTGGACCACTTCTAATGGCGATCATTTTGTAAATTCCCTTATGTTTGTATAAACTGAATAGGTCGGTGATCTATGTGGATGATCATCTCCTTCCCCAGAATGTAATATTTCCATAGTTGGCACGCATGCATGATAGAATGCATATCTTTTCCATAGGTGGGGTATTTCCAAATTGTATCGGAAAGTGTCTCACTATGATAGGCTAATGAATTCCCTTGTTGGGTGAGAACTACACCAATAGTGTAGTCGAAGGCATCTATCTCAATTTTAAATTGTTGTTGCAAGTCTGGCAACGTGAGTACGGGTGTAGAGCAAAGGCATTGCTTTAGCTCAAGGAACACATTTTGTTGGGACTCAGACCAGAAAAACTTTGCTTTCGCATTTCCCTTGGTAACCTTACTCAAGGCCAAGTGATATGAGAGAATCCCAACACGGACCTCCGATAAAAATTGGAAAGTCCCAAAAAGCTACGAAGCTCTATTAGAGTGGTCAAAGTTGGGAAATCCTGAATGACTTGGATCTTAGTAGAATCCACATGCATGCCTTGCTTATTAATGATGTATCCCATATATTGGACTTTACTCATGCCAAAGGTGAATTTCTCCAAGTTGGCACATAGTTTGTGATGTCGCAGAGTTTTAAGGACATGCCGAATGTGTTGCAGGTGCTCTTCCCAACTCTTACTGAAGATGAGGATGTTGTCCAGATATACAACTACAAACAAGTTGGTGAAGGGTCGCAAGATGTCATTGATAAACCTCATAAAAGTTGTAGGGGCATTTGTCAACCCGAAAGGAATGACCAACCACTCGAAAAGGCCCTCCTTGGATTTTAAGGTGATCTTCCATACATCTGCAGGTTCTATTGGGATCTGGTGATATCCGGACTTCAAACTGATCTTGTTTAAATATTTGGCCCCTTGAGCTAGTCAAGAAGGTCATCAATCTGTGGGATTGGATACCGGTTCCTGACAATGATTTTGTTTAGTGCCCCAAAATCAATGCAGAGCTTTTAGGTTCCATCCTTCTTTTGTACAAGTACAATTGGGCACCCACAAGGTGGGGAACTTGGTCAGATGTGCTACTTGATTTCTTTTCCATAATGGGGTGGTAGTATATCATCCCATTGGGTAGAGGTTCTCCCAGAGTCAAATCAATCGAATGCTTGACCTGATAGTGCAAGGATATCCCTTTGGAGGAGGAGAAGATGTCCCTCTATTCTTCCATGACCTTATCCACCTGCTTCTACTGCGTGGGGGGGACCTTTCCCGTAGGTCATGGATGTGGCTACTATCTTCACCTTACTTTGAAAGTGAATCAGAAAGAAAAAAAATATCGGTCTGGGAGATGATCTTACTACATTGCTTAGCAGAGATCAAAGATATTTTGGTAGGAAAGGCTACCTCTGGTATCATGTATAATTTATTTCCCAAAGTAATAATATTAGTGTGAGGCCTGGACTCATACGCAACATGATTCTTCCATAAGTATTGTTTGCCTAATAACACATCACAAAATTCAAGAGGAGAAAAATCACACAACACCTCATTTGTGAAGGGCTTGATGTTGTAGGGAAAGCGGTACTATCGGTTGATGCAAACATCTTGCCCTTGGCGGAGCCACTCAATGGTGTATGGTTGTGGGTGTGGTGTGGTTGATATGACCAACTGCTTAATGACCTCTGCTAAAATGAGGTTATTTTATCTATTTATGTTGAAAATGAACTGTAGCGGATAACCCTTCACCCACATCTATGGGTGGAAGAGATGTTTCCACTCCTCTAGATCTTCAGGCTCCACCTTCGAGACCTTGTTGGTGGAAATGGTGGCATTGGGTTCTATGTCAATAATCTTATTCCCCTTATCGGTTTTTGGCTCAAAATCAAAACATGCATCAGACTTTGAATCTTTCAACTCATCCACCAGTGACTACTTGGTGCGACACTCATTTGTGTTGTGAGTGGGGCTCTTATGGAACTCACATCACTTTCCTATGTCCTTCTTCATCTTTGTGGTGCCATTATTTTCTTGCGGCTTTGATGGGTTATACTAGACCACTCCATCTTGGCTTTGTCCTTTGTTCTACGGTTTGGGGGTGATTTTTCCCTTATTTTAATTCTTGGATCCAAAGTCGCGCTTCTTTTGTTTAATTTTTTGTTCAACCTTCACAGCATATTGGTATGTTAAACCAAGAGAGGGGATATCTAGGAAATCCATTTCTTCCTGAATGTATTTGTGCAGACAGTTATTGTACTTGATCATCATATGTCTCTCAGAGTCTTTGATGCCTAGCTTTATGCATAGAGTATGAAAAATATTTGTGAACTCATTCACATCTTGGTCCCTTTGTTGTCATAGTGTGGTCCATTGTATCTACTTGTCCTCATACCTTGCCACGAGTTGATATTGTTCCTTGAAATCATATCGAAAGGAGTTCCAAGAGGGTGTGACTATAAACAAAGACGGTTCATCGACCCTTTTCTCATAGTAAGTTTCACACCAGTCCTTGACATGGGGAGCAGCCTTAAGTAGTGCAAAAGTAATATTTTCCCTATTAGAGAAATTGTGGACTGAGAAATAATCTTCCAACAAATTCAACCATTTATCTATAACATTTGCATCTATTTTACCTTCAAATATAGGGATATCAAAGTTAACTTGTACCTTAAAGGGGGTGGCGCCTCCAAAGTGACTGTTGGATGAAGATGCATCGGTGGGAATCCACTGAAGGATCTGGGCAAATCTGTCCATCATCTCATTCCTTCACTACTTGAGGGCTTCTTTTAGAAATAGTTTGATAGCATCTCCTACTCCCTCGTCTTTATTTTCTTCTGCCATGGGAGGTTGTTGGTGAAAATGGGGAAGGTCTTTCAAAGGCTCAACCAGTTCAAGTCCCAACTCCTTGTACCCCGACCTCATTGGGGACATGCATAGAAAAATAAAGAAAGAGCATACCTCTATGATACCACTAATCTAGATTTATGAAGGAACGAAATGAAATACATATATAAACAAAAAAACATAGAGCTCCAGTGAAAATAGAACTTCAATTCATTAATAATAAAGTACTAAAAATTGTTTACATGCATAATGGAAATAAACTAGCCTAGGCGATGGCAGATTATCTCTGAGAAGAGATGTGGTGGCGGTTAGGTCCCTATACTACTAGTGTAACCCCTTATTGTTATTAGTACAACCCCCTTATTATATTGTTGTGCCCATGTAGTCCCCATATAGTTATTATTGAGCCCCATAGAAGCCCACTATTGTTATTATTGTGCCCTTACATTATTATTGTTATGTCGGCTCTGATTATATTATGACCCCTTATACTCCTATATATAGAAAGGAGGTCTTGTCATTTGTATCATCTAAGAATTGTTCATTTGTGTAATGTAGGAGTTACTCCCTCAAAGAGGCTTTTCTAAGGTTTCTCTATCTTTTATCTTTTTGTGAGCTGGTTTCATAACATTTGGTATTAGAGCTTTGGATTCTAGGGTTTCGCTGCTCCAAATAGGTCATCGTGGCATTTTCACTATAAAGTTTTTTCTGCAACGTTTCAGAAGCGAAAAAAAAAAACCCATTTGAGACAAAATCATGCTAAACCTCGGATCCGAATTTTAGAGCTCGTCTCGCTATATTTTCAAAGATAGATCTGAGGAAGTTATGGTTTTTTCAAGCTCCATAATTTAAGCTAAAACAGGCCATTGTGGATTTTTTGCTATAACTCTTTCGCTACGAAGTTTTAGAAGCTAAAACAAAAACCCATTTGAGAAGAAATCAGTCTAAACCTCTACTCCGAATTTCAGATCTGGTCTCGCTATATTTGTGGAGATATAGTTTGAGGAAGTTAGGGTTTTTGCAGACCCCCGAATTACATTCCAAACAGTTCACCGTGGGAAAATCGTCATAAATTTTGTTTTGAGCATCAAATTGAAATTTCGTAAGAAGTTTCAGAAAGAGGACAACCTGTAGTTTTATGTGTATCAGTTGCAGGTACTAAGGTCGAAACAGTGACACGTGGCACTTCATATAGGTGTGCTCTTCTGAAAAGGTATATAATCAGGTCATCTTGGGAGATTGTGCATAACTCTTTCTTGGAGAATCCAATTTCGATAAGACTAGTGGAATTGGAAAGAAGACGCAGAGGGCTACTGTAGATCGTGATTTTAGAACTGGAAGATCCAAACGTACATAGTTACAGTCATTTCAAGATCAAACTCCTAAAATCAAGAAAAGGCAATATGAGGAAGTTTGATGGAAATGATCCAGTAAATTGGATACTACAGATGGAGAAATATTTTGATCTACATGGTGTACTATCGTTACAAAAGTACGTATTGCATCTTCATATTTAGAACTGGATCAATTTTTATGGTATAAAGGGCTTTGTTCTCGTAAACAACTTGTTACGTGGTCAATTTTCACGGAGGAAATGATAGCACATTATGAGGATACAAAGAGCTACACCTTATTTAGAGCAAAACCACAACAATTGGAAGAAAAAGGAGAAAAAGAACTTTGTTACAAAGTGGAAAGCAAAATTATGGCAACAAGGAAGTCTACCCCTCACAACTATAAATATGGAAGTGTTGTTTCTCCTAGCCTTCCACAACCTACAAGGGTTACACCACAACAATTGGAAGAAAAAAGAGAAAAATGGCTTTGTTACAATTGTGATAACAAATATATTAAAGGTCATAAGTGTGCTGAGAAGAAATTATTTCACATTGATTTTGGAGAGGAGGAAGAAAAGGATCAAGAAACGTCAAAAGAAAAGTATATACACCAGGAACCAACCTCAGAGAAAAAAGAAATGAATCCGACCATATCTTTTAAAGCATTGCAAAGAATTACCACTCCTAAAACTCTCAAGATAGAAGGACATATCAAGAAGAAAGAGATTCAAGAAGTGAAAGATCACATCGAGAAAGAAGAAATGAATCCAACCATATCTTGTAATGCATTGGATGAAATTACCACTCCTCAAACTATCAATATAGAAGGACATATCAAGAAGAAAAATTTTCAAGAATTGAAAGATCACATCGAGTCTCAAGAAATCAA
>APFE030352485.1:0-34227 GCA_000404065.3 Pinus taeda
CAATCTTCAGGAAAATCAACCTTCAACTTGCGAATATGCATGTGAAATCGAACTAGATGTAAAGCAGCGTCCTTCTTATCATCATCTTTAAACGTAGGCAGATTCCTTGACCAATCTACCTTGGACATTTTATTTGGAAAACCTGGGATGTGATCTGGGCTCAGGGGAGCGTATCTTCTTGCAATCCGCTCCATTTTAAAAAATCTCAAAGCTACTGATCCCTCTGTAGTGGAGTCACCATGAAGCACCGACTGTTGGATTCTTCAGCGAAAGGAGTCACCAGGTGAATGATTTCAGCCGTCTTCTTATGTTTGATCGTCATTCACTATCAACCATCAGATCTGAGCTTGATAGATGTACTGGGGCAAAACAATCTTCAAACAAACCATTTTCTCCCCAGTGGAGTCACCACTATGTTAGCACCAAAATCTGCCTTAGGCCGAAGGAAGGAAAAATTCAGGGTAACCACAAACCACTCTCAGTCTGGTAGCTAGCCCTACCAGAAGAGGAGAGGGCTCTCTTCAAGTCACGCTCAATGAATAAACAAACGATATGGTCTGAGATGACTTACAATGAAATATTGATTTTAGGCTAGTAAATAAATATGGATACAAGAAGCAGTTTTTTATAAATGACTGAGTTTCTAGGATGTATGGGACCAACGGGCAGCAATGAGCAGAGAATTTAAGACAAAGGCACAGATTACTTCGTGAGGCAAGACAAGCAAAAAGTCTAGCAATTAAGTTTGAAATAATGTGGAATGGCAAGACTGTTTAGGAGGTTGAAAAGGGCATAAACACATGAATCCTTTTCAACAGAAGAAGAACACATAACGTGAAACTTTCCCACAGGCAAAGCATTAAACATGAATTCTACCTTATCTTACTTAGAAAATTTCGCTGGAAATGAATATGAATGAACTGTGAAACATAACGAAATACATATGAAACATAAAGAGAACACATTTGCTACACTCACACCACAAGAATCTCATGAAACAGAGCCGTTGCCTTTCATTAATCCTCTGTCAAAATATACAATGAAGAACTGAGTTTCTCTCCCTTGTGTTTTGTAGGTAAATACCCCTCTTCCAGGCTTACAAAAGAAAAAGCATGTGTACAGTTGGAAGACAAATATGAAGATCATATAAATTTACTTTACTTATAACATAAAATATAAAGTGATTTAATGTTGAAAAACACAGTAATAACCTCAAATGCACTGTAAAGGTAAAAAGAAATAGTAAAGGCTACTCACTAGGGTTAAAGGAGATTTATAGAGTTTAAAGAGTATCATATGAAAGATCAAAATGAAGAAATCAACCAATGCAAAGGATTCAAACATTTTAGCAACTTAAAAGGCAAAATATTAGACAAACAAAGCTAGCACAACCTGAATAAAAGGGACAACAAGAAGCAGTTCAATAGTTTCCCCTATCTTCTTGCATGAAGATCTTTTCCTTTCCTAGAATAAATATTAAACAGTTTTAGGATATTTATTAGTTTTATTATTTTATAAATAACTATCTTCTTGAGATGTTATGGGTTTAGAGTTCAAGATTCATAGTTCATTGCTTGTAAAGTCTTGACTGTTAATTCTACTTTGAACCTGGAAGCCACCTTTGAAAGAAGCATTTCTAGACACTTGATGTACTCAGTCTTTATAGAACCTTAATACAAAGCAGAGGATTCTGAATCTGGTTTTACACAGTTTGTGTTATCCTGTAAGTTTTTCCAGTTATCAATCATTGTGTTTTTATTCATATGCTTGTGATTTATAGAGATATCTAGGTAGGAAGGATTGTGTCTCAATTTATTCCTATAAGCTCCTGAAGTGATCATCTATTAAGAGAATGGATTAATGAACTTTCTATTTAGCTAATCCCTTCTAATCAATAAATCATCAGCATCTTGTGTAAGCTTAAGTATACTGCCTTGAACCTTTGGAACGTAGTTTAGAATGTTTTCCAACTTATGATTGTTGTATTTTACAATCTGGAAACTGTGATAATCATATTATTTATTGTCTTCTTTTCACCATTATTTTTTATCTATATCACTGTGTAAAGTCTTATAGCAGCCCTCTGTTGAGATATTAATATAACCAAAAGGATTAAGTATTTAAATTCTATATCTATCTTCATTCATTGGTCTTCCAAAATTAAAACCAAAAACCCCATAACAATTAATTTAGATGCTCTGGCATTGGTAGCTAACCTACTACTATCTCAGAGGTACAACATCAGACTGGTGCCATTGCTGGGGATTCGAATTTCATTTAAGTTTCCCTTGGGACAATGATATTCTTTCATTCTTTTCGTTTAAAGGTGATTAAAGGTTTAGAAAGGTCAAAATCATTCACCTAGGCAACTCCACATTCCCAAGTTGGCACCTTTTAAACATACCAGATCTCATTCAAAAGTTGACATAGTTATTCCTTTGTCAGATCTTGAAAGGCTTCTAAAATAAGCCAACTCTAAAAGGGGACACCAACCATCTTCTTCTTCTTCTTTAGTCCTGCAGTCTAATGAATTAGAATCATTTGACCCCTATAGTAATATCCCATCTAATCCTAATCATTTCCATTTATCACCTAGGGTTGCTGAACTTCTAATAGAGGAGTTGATTTTATGTCAACATACCTTATTCATTCATTATAATCTCATCCAATACCCACACTACCTCTAGGATCACCTAAAACTAAATCTGAGTTGGGTGTTAATCTACCAGAATATAAACCCACAGATTTCATATCCCCTACCACCTATTATTTCCCTTCCATTTTTGAACGACCTGAAGCTTCTTCTTCTAAACAATCTGAGGAGACTTTCTCTATATATTCCAATCCTCTCTTTGAAACAAAAGAATGTATCCCTTTCTAGGTCCCAAAGCTAGTTCTTAGGACTCCTTTGAAATCTTTTACGAGATCTCCTCCTTCATCTCCTCCTTCACCTCCAACTAGTTCATCAACTCCTAAATCACCATCTTCTTCCTCTACTTCTTCTTCATCCTCTACATCCACACAAACACCTCATACTCCACCTGGACAACCTCATACACCTCCAGCACTTCATACACCACCTGTTGTCATGACTTTCCATCCTATTGTACAGGCTAGATATGTTGCCTTAGTCTTACCTAATAACCTTGATGCATTGCCACCTAGATACTTAAAATACCTTCCCAAGTACAATGGAGAAATTGGTCCCTCAGCTGAGGGCCATCTTCAAGCTTTCCTAGACTTTGCAGACAACATGAATATTGAACAAGAAAACGTTTATATGAGATTCTTTGTACAGTCACTTGAAGGAAATGTGAGGATTTGGTTTATGAAATTACCAGCAGCTTCCATTAGAAATTAGGAAGAGCTTACAACCATATTTGAAAATCAATGGGGTGTAAAAAAGGATCCTCTTTACTTCCTCACAGAATTTGAAGAGCTCAAAAGGAACTTCGATGAACCAATATCAGATTTTATCAAAAAGATTCAATAAACTCTATCACAAAATGCCTGCTGATTGTAAGCCCCTTGTAGCAGCAACTAAGTCTATATTTTCTAAAGCCTTGGATGATGACTTTGATATTATGCCATGAGAGAGAACTTCAAGAACTCTTGAAGATATGCAAACAAATTCTATAGAAGTAGAAGCAAATAGTGCAACCTCAACTTCTTTAAAACTTAAGAAAGAAAATCCCCAAAGAAAACTCAAATCTGTTCAAGAAGCCTCTAGTTCCTCTAAGACTAAATCAGAAGACTCAAAAATAGATGAAATAACATCTCTTCTTAGAAACCTGTCAAATAGGATTTCAAATATTGGGCCCCAACCTAGGACAATACAAAAAATAGTTACTAGACCCTGAAACCAAAATCAAGGTCAGTATAAAAGAAATCCACCACTACAAATTCTTCAAAGACCTGGCAATGACCAACAGGTTCCTACTCCTCTATTGATAGATGATCAACAACCTGATGATAATACTATGAAAATTACTAAAGATATTAATAGTATGGATTCTTCTTCCAATAAAACAACCATCATTCCTCTCTCACAACAAAATTAGGTTTAGGAATATCAAGAAGCTTCACAAGTCTCTAAATATCATGCTTTCTGTGAATTTTTAATTGCAGAGTTAAACAAGAGGTTTTATCTTAGGCCTGGGCCTAGTCCTGGGAGACCTCCAAAGGAAACTCTATTCATTGAACCACGTACCAAAACAATTGAAGCTCAAACAACTCTTATTCAGCCCTTAGATTAGTCAATTGATATTACCTAAGCTGGTAAAAAAAATTTGAATACATTTAATGTTGAAAAAGAATTAGAGAGGGTTAAGATCCCAATTCCACTGTCAGAACATTCTAAAAAACCTAGTTACAAAAGCCAAGTCACAAAATGGATACAAAATACCTCGGTTGATGTTGAAAATGATGTCATAAGCCTGCAAGATGAAAAATCAATAGTAGTTTTTGGCCCTAGTTCACACATGATAGATGAGATAGTTCCTCCTTTCTATGTAACTCTTAAAACAAATGATTCCATGTTGTATAATTGTATGCTTGATTCAGGAGCATCAAACCTTATGCCAAAATCTATCATGGACCATCTGAAACTTGACATAACTAGATCCTACCATGACTTATACACCTTTGATTCTAAAAATGTTCCCTATTTAGGATTGATTAAGTATCCTGTGGTTACCCTTGCCCATATTCCAGTGAAAAGTGTAGTACTTGATATTGTTGTCACAAATATCCCTCCCAAGTTTGGAATGCTCCTTTATAGGTCTTGTTGTGCCAAATTAGGGGGAACTCTACAGATGGATATGTCATATGCTACTATTCCTATTTATGGAGGAGAGAAATTAAGATTATATAGAGAGGTAAGATTTATACACAATGTTTGTAAAACTAACTAGCCAAGGAATCATCCAATTTATGCAATAGATCAAGTCTTTGGTTGTTTTCAACTCACTTGAAACCAATGTAAAACTCAAGGCAAAATTGAAGAGGTAGTTGAAAGTCTTGAGCCAAACCAAATTGATATTTAGAAACTATTCTTTGATGGCTCTTGCATGAAAGAGGGGGTAGGAGCTGGAGTAGTTTTAATTTCACCTGAAAAAGAAAATATAACTCAATCATGTAAGTTATATTTTGAAGTCACCAATAATATTGTTGAATATTAAGCTTTCCTTTTAGGATTGCAATTAGCCAAAAGCTTAAAAGTTCAAAACTTAAGTGTTTTTCCTGATTCAGAACTTATTTTTAAGCAAGTAAGAAATGTTTGCCAAACCAAGCACCCTAGACTCAGGTCCTATCAAAATGAAGTATGGGATTTAGTTGAAAACTTCTTTGATGCTTTTAATTTGACTCATGTTCCCAGAGATCAAAATATTCATGCAGATGCCTTAGCTGTCTCTGCTAGCTCTTTCAAAATTCCTGATCATACTGATGACTCTATCAAATACAAATCAAATATAGGCCATTTATCCCAAGCAATCTGAAACATTGGAAAATATTTGAAGATGATGAACAGTTGAAATAATTTTTGCAGGTAATAGATGATTTTTCATTTCTACAAATTGATGAATATAGAACTTAAATAAATGAAAATGCAGATGGAAATGATACTTCATATTTTAAAACCCAAATTGCTAATCATGACATTATTCAATTATCAAGCAATTTTAATCCAAAAGGACTCATTCCTTTAGAAAGACTGTTTGATCAAATGATTTCCTCCGAAACCCTCAGTCCATTTCTTCAGAAGATGACATAGAAGAGGCTAACATTGGAACTGATGAAGATATTAAAAACATCAAAATATGTCCATCTTTAGACCCTGATATCAAAGCTCAATAGCTTAAGTTACTGCAAAATTATAAGGATGATTTTTCTTGGACTTACGTTTATTAAAAGACCTATGATACTTCATTAATACAGCATAAGATTCCTTTGAAGCTAGAAGCAAAACCTTATCAACAGAAACTTAGAAGGATAAATCCAACCCTTCTACCAATTGTAGAAAGGGATATTAAGAAAATGCTAGATGCTCAGATCATCCTCCTTCTTAGATATTCTAATTGGGTTGCAAATCTAGTTCCTATTAGAAAGAAAAATGGAGAAATAAGACCCTGTGTGCATTTTAGAAATTTGAAAAAAGAATCATTAAAAGATAATTATCCTTTTCCCAAAATGGATCAGTTAATTCAAATGGTTTTAGGAGCACAAAGACTTTCTATGCTTGATGGTTTTTCAGGTTACAATTAGGTGAATGTTGATACAACAGACAGAGAGAAGACAACCTTTACTACACCCTGGGGTACATTCATGTACGCTAGGATGTCATTTGGATTAACCAATGCTAGAGCAACGTTCCAGAGAGATATGGACATAGCTTTTATGGGTTAGGTAAATAAATTTGCGGTTATTTATCTTGATGGCATAACTTTTTTTTCTAAATCTAATTAGAAACATCTAAAGCACTTGATGAAGGTTTTGGACAAGTGTGGAAAATTTGGAATATCATTGAACCCTAAGAAGTCTTGGTAAACTATTGCACCATATCATTTCAAAGGAAGGAGTAGTAATTGACCCCAAATGAGTATTTTCCATTGAATCTCTGACCTTGCCTAGAAACAAGAAGGAGATTCAAGCTTTTCTAGGCAAGATTAATTTTTTAAGGAGCTTTATTCCAAATTATGCAGAGATTGTAAAAGATATAACTAACATGCTCTGAAAGGACCATGAAGTCAAATGGACTCCCACTTCCAGGCATGCATTTGAACAAATAAAAAGGGCCATCTTTGAAGCTCCCACCTTAGCCAGCCCTGATTATACTAAGCCGTTTAATATTTTCTCTTTTGCCTCTGAAACAACTCTTATTGCTGTTCTATTACAAAAAAATGAAGATTCCCATGACCAACCCATAACCTTTTTCAGCAAGGTTATGAGAGATGTTGAGCTTAATTATCACACCATTGAGAAGCAAGCCTATGCCCTCATTCAAGCACTGAAACCATTTACGATGTATGTCTTACATTCACCTATTACTTCTTATGTTCCTAATAGTGTTGTCAAAATTGTCCTAACCGAACCAGACATTGATGGGCAAAGAGGTAGATGGATCACTCAAATTCTGGAGTTTGATCTAGCTATCAAGACTACCAAGCTAGTAAAAGGTCAAGGATTAGCCAAGCTTCTAGATAAATCCAACTGCAAAGTTCTTGGAATCAATTCTATTTTAGAAATACAAGGGAAGAATCCGCAAGAACCTTCCCTTCAGTCTCAAGGGAAGAATACCCAAGAACCTTCCCTTCATCCTCAAGGGAAGAATACACAAGAACCTTCTCTCCTTGCAGAAGGGAGAATCCACAATAACCTTCCTTTCCTCCTAAAGGGGAGAATCCACAAGAACCTCTACCTTTAGAGCAAATCAGTCCTATACACATTCATGAAAAATTCTTGTTGTCAAACTGGTATCAAGATATTGTAAATTTCTTGATTCATTTTGAGTGTCCAACATCATTCTCCAAAACCTAGTGTAAAACCCTCAAGTTAAAATTAGTCAAGTATTGCATTATAAATGCAAATTTATACTGGAAGGATCCACTGAATATTTTGTTATTATGTTTAATAGAATCAGAAACTGAAGGAATCATTGATTAGTTTCATACAAGATTTTCTGGGGGACATTATGCTTGGAGACCAACAGCATACAATATTCTAAGGGGAGGATTTTATTGGCCTACATTGTTCTTACCAGTAGGGGCAAAGGTCAGAGGTCATGTTCCTTGTCAAATGTTCGCAAGTAAACAAAAGTTAGCAGCTCTTCCACTTATTCCATCAATACTTTCAGCGCCTTTTTCTCAATGGCGATTAGATTTTCTTGGAGAGATTCACCCCACTTCAAGTAATCAACATAGATGGATCCTCACTGCAACATAATACTTTACTAAATTGGTGGAAGCAATTCCAGACATAAATGCCACTGATTCAATAGTAATTAAGTTTACTGAGGAGAATATCTTATCTAGATTTGGTTGCCAACCTCAAATTGTCACAAACAATGCAATAGCCTTTTCTAGTGCTAAAATAATTGACTTTGCTAGAAATATCAGATTATGTTACATCATTCAACTCCATACTACCCTCAAGGTAATGGCCTTGCAGAATCATCCAACAAAAGCCCGGTAAAGGTAATCAAAAAGACTCTAGCTAATCATAAGAAGAGCTCGGATTCACATCTGATTTATGCAATATGGGAAAATAGAATTACTCCAAAGAGAACAACTGGAAAATATCCATTTCAATTAGTCTATGGGAAAGATGCAATTTTCCCTACCAATTTGGCTTTCCCTGTTTTAAAATTCCTGCAGGATTCAATAGATGAACTTGATGATTTTTCAAGAAGAATAAATCAGATTATTAAACTTAATGAAAATAGAGATGAAGTTTAATACAAATTGATGAAATATCAGAATAAGATGAAGAGATTGTTTGTCAGAAGAGACAGGGAAAGGGACTTTAAGGAAGGTGATCTAGTTCTAAGATGGGATGCCAGGAGAGAAGGGAAAGGAAAGCATGGCAAATTTCACAATATATGGTTTGGACCTTTAGCAATTGCTAAAGTGAAGGGTAACAACACTTTTGTGTTGCAGAATCTTGAGGGGCTATATTCCACTTATCCTATAAATGGAAGGTTTCTCAAACATTACATTTAGTACTAAGAAGTTGAACTAGATTTCATTGTAAATACTCTAGTTTTCTTTTACTTTTCAAGATGTTAGTGTGATTTTTCTTAAAACAAGGACTCCATAGCCTGAGGAGAAGGCACATGGATCTACAGGTTCCCTGCATTCTACAGGAGAAAGCAGTCCCCAGTTGGAGCCAATATTGAGCATTTTGATAAGATAGAATATTTGAAAAAAAATGCTAAGTTAGGATATGGACATAACAATAGTGAATAAAATGTTAGTGAAAAAATATTTTTGATGATAAGGTCCATATCAAAGAAAATGTTAGGTTAGATGTCCTAAAAAATGAAGACAAAAAGGAAATGTTAGGGTAGAATGAAAATAAAACAAATAAACTCTGAAAGTGAGCAAGTCTAAATGTCACTACTCTATTTTTCCAAAATAATGGTTCTGTGTAGCTTGTTTTAAATGCCACAACCCATGATAGTCAAATAGTTTAATCTTGTCTGCTTCATGCTTTAAATTTGATGTTATAGTTAGAGAATAAAGATCTGTCCAAACTGTTTAATGTTGGCAAATCAGTAGTTAGGTAGAGAAAAAGAAGGTGCTCATCAGTTTAATCTGAGCCCTTGGAGGTTATAAGGGTAGATTTAGATAGTTTCCTTTTGTAAAATAAAAATAAAGGAAAAGGGTTTTCTAGCTTAAATGCACCCATTAAGTGAAGAAAAAATGATAGGATAAGCAAAGGGTAAGTAGAATAAGGTTGCAAAATGTTTGATGGTTCATTGGACAAAGGGACATTATCATCTTTTACCATATGTTTCTATGTCAATCAGGCAATTACACAAAGAAAATGAAGGACTACTTTACTAATTTCATCCCCATTCACTCCTATATTTACTAATTTCCCCTTTCCTACCTTCATACATTCAAATTCATTCATTTTCGACAAAAAAATCACTTTTCCTAAGGTCAAAACCCTTTTTGTCTAGGAAAAGTAAAAAAACCTATGCAAAATCCCTTTTTACCATGTTAAATCCCCTTTTACCTGAAAACCCCACAAAAAGGTGTTTTACCCTAAGTATTATGCATATATGAAAAGTAAATAAACCATGAAAAGGCATTATACTTAGTCTATTTTCCTTTTTGCGCCTAATATACCTTTTCTATCTATATTTCCCCTTTTCACATGTATTTCCCCTTTTCCACTCATATTTTCATATTAACGTTAACTATAGTAATAAACCCCTAAAATCCCTTTTCGCATATATTATTAACTCCTTTAATAAAATATCCTGAAAACTTTAGTTTTATAATAAAACTATGTATTTTCAAATCGCATCGCAATATTAGCAGATCGCAAGCCTTTCAACGTGCATCCATTTTCCCTGATTACGATATGCAATCAATGATGGGCCCGGACCCAACGCTATATATATTATAACTCATTGTCATGTCGTATCTGCCTTTATCACAAGGCCCGGCTAATAGCATAACCCTCCGCCATTGCAATCTCTGATTGCGATGCACGATGGATCCATCACAATATACATTACAATTCATACCCATATCACATCTGCCCCTCATTGCAAGTTCCACTAAAGAAATAATGCTCCGCCATTTGCAATCTCTGATTACGATGGGAACCCAGACCCGACACAGTATTAACCATGATATATTTCCGCATTGCAGCTGGCCTTATCGCATTATTTTGCAATGGGCCTCCCTCTACTAAGCCCTGATTGCAGTATGCGATGGACTCGGACCCGACGACACTTATCCTCCCAAGTTTATAAAATTTCAAGTCCACCATATGTGTTTTGCGAAGGCTTTCTTTGTTAAATCATTTTCTATGGTTTTAATGAAGAACCAAACTAAAACATTTGATTAACTATAAAACACCGTTAATCTCAGTTTAACCCATTATAAAGCCATTTCCACCATAATTAATCAACTTGGCCCCTCCATTGCTCTTTCGCATTGCTCTTTCACTCATCCACCATTTGATCATGACCATTGAAATCCCACGGCCCTCGGCTATTTCGGGTTGGCTCTCTATACGAGCGTCAACCACCCGAAAAGTGGTATTTCACCATCCTCCCTTGCTACGTGTCAGGCTTAAATCATATTGGGTGAACCCTTCCCAAAACCGCCTACGCTTCATAAGTGGTGCGATGAAAACCAAAACCGCCTCCCGCAAAACGACAAAATAGTTACTGTTCACTATTGCGCCATATTTCAAAAGAAAACTATTTTTCCCGTTTAAATGCCTAAAATGCCATTTTGCTTTGTTTTGCCTATTTTACACAGCAAAGCCTCTAAATCCTTTGCGCCCATATAAACCATCATTTTACCTTTCAATATTCTATGGACTCCTTCCAATAGCCTTTCAAGCTCAAATAAAGCCATTGAAGACCTCCTCTAACACCTATGTTTTTCTTAACAGTTTTTGTGTTTTGCAGGTAAATACCCCTATTCCAGGCTTACAAAAGAAAAATCTTATGTACAGTTGGAAGAAAAATTTGAAGATCATATCAATTTACTTTACCTGTAACATAAAATCTAAAGTGATTTACTGTTGAAAAACACAGTAAAAACGTCAAATGCACTGTAAAGGTAAAAATAAATAGTAGAGGTTACTCAGCAAGGTTAAAGGAGATTTACAGAGTTTAAAGAGTATCAGATGAAAGATCAAAATGAAGAAATCAACCCGTGCAAAGGATTCAAACAATTTAGCAGCTTAAAAGGTGAAATATCCAGCACAACTTGAATAAAAGGGACAGCAAGAAGTAGTTCAATAGTTGCCCCTATCTTCTTGCATGAAGATCTTTTCCTTTCCTAGAATAAATATAATCAGTTTTAGGATATTTATTTGTTTTATTATTGTATAAATAACTCTCTTCTTGAGATGTTATGGGTTCGAAGCTCGAGATTCATATTTATTTTCTTCTAAAGTCTTGACTGTTAATTCTACTTTGAACCTGGAAGCCACCTTTGAAGGAAGCATTTCTAGACACTTGATGTACTCAGTATTTCTGGAACCTTAATACAAAGCAGAGGATTCTGAATCTAGTTTTACAAAGTTTGTGTTATCTTGTGAGTTTTTCCAGTTATCAATCATTTTGTTTTTCTTCATATGCTTATGACTTATAGAGATATCTAGGTATGAAGGATTGCGTCTCAATTTATTCCTATAAGCTCCTGAAGTGATCATCTATTAAGAGAATGGATTAATGAACTATCTATTTAGCTAATCCCCTCTAATCAATAAATCATCAGCATCTTTTGTAAGCTTATGTATACTGCCTTGAACCTTTGGAACACAGTTTAGAATGTTTTCCAACTTATGATTGTTCTGTTTTACAATTTGGAAATTGTGATAATCATATTATTTGTTGTCTTCTTCTCACCACTATTTTTTATCTATATCATTATGTAAAGTCTTATAGCAACCCTCTGCTGAGATATTAGTATAACCCAAATCATTAAGTATTTCAGTTATACATCTGTCTTCATTCATTGGTCTTCCAAAATTAAAACCAAAACCCCAAAACAATTATTTTAGATTCTCTCGCATTGGTAGTTGACCTACTGCTATCTCAGAGGTACAACAGAAGGTACTGTGTAATTATCTTTGTGAGAGGATTTGTTTAAGTTTATAAAATATACACAAAGATGAATATATTTGTTTTTATTCCTTACTGGCACTAAATTCACAACAATTGTGTATGACAGACATGGAAGATAATTTTAGCTACTAAAAGTTTGTTCAATTCACTCTTAATAGTTGGCTCTAAACTTGGGTGGATTTTCCTCAACTTTTGTTGGTAAGACTTTGTATGGGGTTTTATGGGAATAGTGTGTTACATGACATTAGGATCAAAATTTTTAAGGTCTCATAGTTCTAGGTGAATGTATCCTTGTATTCATTGAAAAATTGGATAAGATCATCCTTTTCCTGAGGGGTAAAATTAGTTTCCAGGTTAATATTCTATGGATTATTTTTTGTTCCCAAATTTATGAATTTGAACTACATAGTTGAACTATTAGTTTTGCAATTAGAAAATGTTTTAAATATGTCTTGTAAGTCATAAAATTTTCAAGCCTAACAACATATTTAGGGATTGGGTTTACTGAATCAATTGATTCGTCCATTGATCGTTGGCTTTGAATATGAGAAAGGATGCAAAGGTTCTCCTCATGAGTTAGCTCATTGATTATAGTGTCACATAATCTATTTTCAGAGTGCAGGAACTCAAGTATATGTTGATCATGATAAATAAAAAACGCCAATTAGTGATATTATCTAGTATTGATGGTCTAAACATCAATTCAATAGAAAAAGAATTAGGCTAAAATCCTTCAGCATGAATTAATCTAGATGCTACATTTGCCAGTAAATCAGCTTCTTGATTAAGATTCCTAGGAATAGTATTAATATTAAATGCTTAAAATTTTGAAATTAAATCTCATACCTTTGTCTGGTAATTTCTCAAGTGAGTTGAAATGCAGTGTATAATGTTTCTTATCTAACTAATGATTATTTCAGAATTCACTCTAAACCTTTAAACATTGGATTCCAAGACCTAAAGCCTTTCTGATTCCTGTATGAATGCTTCTTATTCTGCAATACTATTAGTGGACTCAAAATCTAATCTACAAGCAATAAACACGTTATTACTCTTAGATCTAAAATAAACCAACCTGAGCTTGCACCTTCTTTGGATTTCACTCCATTAAAAATATAAAGACCAAATTTCACATTTTGGATCAAAATTAACATCAGTAAGTTTTTTATCAATTGTTACTAACTTATTAATAGACACAAGTTCAAATTGCTGCTCACTGTTAGTAAAAGGAATAATTTCAACAACAAAGTTTTAGGAAAATGAATCAGTATTTAAAGAGCCATTAAACATACTTAGTTAATTTGGACTATCAATATCAGAAACAATGTGCTTGATGTAATTTTCTCTATTAAAACTAATTTTATTGGGCTCCCCTTTCCAAGGTAACCATAAATCAATTAAATTTGTATCCATATACCCTTTTAGATGTTGCATCTAGTCTAGATTTAAGAATAAATTGTATGCTTTTAGTGTTGCGGGTGAAATAACCCTAGGGTCTTGGGTTGAAAACCCCAACATAGCGAATGGAAAACAACAACAAGAAATACTTAGGCAAACAACCTAAATGCTTATTCTACCAAACTATGCAAGATTTTCCTTACCTGGAGGTCCTACGTTTAAGTAGATCCTGCAAGGTGCAAACCCTCAACTTCTCCTGATGTCTTTAAAACCTGAAAATTATTCAAATGAAATATATACAGCAGTAGAAACATAAAGCATGTTCATGATATTAACTTTAGATCATATAAATGAATGAACAATTGTGCATCAATATAAGATTCATAAATGAATTACAACATAAATCAATGCATAAACATGTTTAATATCGGGAACTGCACATCATTTCTTTATTGAAGTAAGCTACAAGTAAGGGGGAGAAATACGACATGACTCCTTCCCCGGCTCAAGTGGAACCATCCTTTCCCAGCCTCAGCAATCTTCCTCCATCACCAACACAAGTATGTCTCAAGAAAGATGAAGGATATCTCCAACAAGGAAACAAGGGTTTCCCAAAACTTTGGGGAGTGTAAGAGGCATAGGGATTTCGTCAGACTCGATCAGGGATAATCTTGTTATAGTATCAATATCTCATCTCTTCTCCTATAAGGCCTTCCCATGGAGGTTTATTTATACTTCTCCAAATTAGTTTTTTCAGTTGGGAAACAGTTGGGCCATGGGCTGTAGGAGGTGAGTAAGAGGTAAAACCCCTGAACTCCGTCGAAATTAAGGAAATTTATTTTTTTTAAGTGTTTTAATAAATGTACATGGGTTGGGTATATGCTGACCTATGTGTACACACTTTTATCACAGGGAAAAATAGCGTATAGGGAATAAACCACTATTTTTTAGATTTTGGACCAAGTCTAGAAGGAAAGGTTTCCCTAGGCCATAATCAGATCATCGAATCTCCAAGAGTGGTAAATGGTGTTATAATAGATGCCCCCTAATATATGAGGTTAGAAGGGGTACACGATAGCCAAAATGTATTAATTGTATAGAAGGAATCATGCTGAGACCGAGGAGGAGTTCACCAGAATTCAGCTTGCCAAGCTAGGAAAAGAGATAAAAAAGAAAATGTTATCTGAGGCAAGCATACCCATGCTCAGAAATAGTAGAGCATGTTCGCATGTCAAGTACAAAAGTAGATGCAATATGCATACAAGTATAAAGGAATTGAAAATACATAATGGATCATCTTATCATAATCAAGAAAGTACATGTGTCAAGAAGGTACTACACCACAACTCAGGTGCCAACATATAGGATGTCACTGTAAGGAACTGCAACATATAAAGTGGATCGTGTCAACTAGCAGAAACAGGAGCAACTGACAAGTGAACCAAGACATGTTGATGCAAACCTGAGGTCTTCACCAATTGCCGTGGTACATTTCTACACAATGGGAATAAATGATCTGAAGTCGACCATGTGAGAAATTGTTTCATTACCGGTCATTGATGTATATTGTTAACAAACATGAGGCTACTCACCGACAATGATGATGGGAGTCAAGGTACCCAGTACAATCTAACAAGTGCGAATAAATGAGTTGTAGTTGAACACTTGGAAGAATATATCAATCAAGAGACAATGATGTTTTCCCACTGTCGATAGGGAAGGAATCTACCACTGATGACTACAAACCCTAAGGTACTACCAAATGGACTCTAGATCTCTTTCCTAGAGCAATGAGCTCAAGCCGATGGGAAATGATCTACTAGAAGAAAGGAATTAAGTCATCTTTCATCAATCTAATGTAAGTGTAACCCGTAGACTAATAATGTGTAAGAAATCAGGGAAACAAAGATGTAGTAACCCAACCAAAGCATGTGTCCGGTGTACACAAGATGTAACTAGTGCACAATAGAAACCCTTTAAACCAACCAATAATGAAAGCTGACACAGAGGCGAGGAATCCACCAATAGCATCAAATGGAAACCATGGCACTGCATGAATCCCTATGTGTGATAATGAAAGCTGATGTTGAACACGACGGAAACCACTCAGTCAAAGAACCATGATACCAATCGATGTTGAGCACAAGGTAACCTATCAATAATGAAAATAGTGCTAGGGTGTGGCTCTAGATATACTCTTAGAGCAATTTGTCGTAGTTTATGAGAGCAAGACCTGCTAGCAAGAAGTCAATGGAGACCTTCTCAAACCAGCACGAGAAATGGACCAATATAGTTGATGTGATAACAAACATGATGCTGACATCTAAGTAGGGATGTCTAACTGAAAAATAGGCCAAGAGACACTGCAGAGAGGCTGACTTAATTTTAATTTCCCTTGAACAAAAGCACAACTCAACTGTGACTACATGGCAACATATGATAACTTTGTATAAGTTTGTCATGCAAGAGGCATAAGAAAACTCTCCATATGATTGGAAGAGATAACCAATCGGAGGAGTATTGAATTAATAACAAGGTTAAGGCTCTCCTAAGTCAAACTAAAGCCCATCCCAATGGAGGAAAGACTTACTTTTTGAGTGCTTTGTTCAAGGGTGACACAACTGACTCTAGTTGTCATCAATCATGGAAATAATGTCCTGTTCCTGCTCTTTTTTGAGATGTATAGATTTTTTTGTCTGTTTCATTTATGTGAAGCCTGAAAAAGAATAAAACAATGTTATAGTACAGTGGAAAGAACGAGTGTCAAGAAAGTAGATGCTCTAGTTCTTGGGAGGGGAACATTCCTATGCTCAATGCAAAGTGGCGAAACTGGTCCATGACACTCAAAGGAATGTTCTTTCCACAGGTAAAAGGGTATGTCAAGTTGCAGAGGATAAATGATTGCAAGGTTGATTTTACAGAAGTCATGGTCAAAAGGTGGCTTAAACACGAGTCCAAGTGAAGCCAACTCAAGGCCAAAAGGTGCAAATAGTCAATATGCAATGCAACAGTACAACTCAACACAAAGGAGCCACTAGGGTATAAAGATAGAAATAGCGAAGAAGAAAGAAAATGAGTCTTCAATGCACAATTCATGGTCAGACTAAAGAGGACTCCCGAGCCTAAGAACAAAACCTTAGCATGGATGCCAAGTGACAACAAAGTACTATCTAGGCTATATCAATTGTTTGGTGAAATATATGATCTAAGGACAGTATCATCAACACATCCATGAGTTCTCCTACCACTTTTACGTTTATTCTATCAAGTTGTATTAGCTTCACCTTAGATGGTTGAATTTAGGCATTAAGTTTCTTGCGTACATGTTGACGGTGTTGGAACTACCAACATGTCAAGGGGATCTCCCTGGTAAGAAGTCCCAATTAGACCTCAGACCATTTGGTGTAGGAGTCCCAACAGTGTGTCATGAGATAACGCCTTCATCGTGATGTCGCACAGAGGCAAGTAGAATAACTCTGTCAACAATAAGGATGTGACTGATGTAGTTAGTCAAGGAAGGTGTATGAGATATTCCAACACTTCGAAGGGGGAAGGAGGTGAAGGCGAGTTCCAGGTTGAAAGGGATTAGTCCCAACTCAGCTAGGAACACACAACACAAAGGACATGCACAACTTTCGGTAGAGCAATCCATTTGAATGTGGCAGTCACATCACACAAGGTAAGATAACACGTACAACACTCATGGATCAGTCTGAGATGAGTGCAACGGTTGTTATGGCAAGGTTCAAGTGAAATGTTTGTATGATGTCTGGTAGATCATTCGAAATGGACGGTGATAGCATTAACAACATATGAAATACATTAACAACAAGATTCATATAATTGCATGTGAATCAGTTCATACACAAGTACGTAAGTTAAAAAACATATATCATTAAATCAACTGGAGCAGTCCAACTACAATAACAACATATGCATGAAAATGTGTTGGCTCTTATTATATAAAGAAGTGTAAGTCACAATCATACAATACATCCATGTAAACCTGCTAGCCCCAACTGTGGAATGTTACAGCCACATCTGCCTGCTCCTCCAAAGAGATGTACTAGCTCCGTGTAGTGGAGAAGCCAAGGCGTGTTACAATACTGTCCAAGCCTTCTTCAAGATAGTCTTAGTACAAGCTTGGCTGACCAAATTCCTATACAATGAGTTATGAGGGACTATTTATAGCGAAGGGTGGGGTGACACTTGACATTCCCCTTTGTGACAATTCAACTACACCCATGACTCTTCACCTAATCTATGACTGTTACATCCAACTGTTGACACTCGACTTACACTTGGCATGACTCAACATTACAATGCACATGTACTCATGTGAGACAACATGGCTTGAGCAAGCCTTGCAAGACATCACTGACACTCGGTCCACTGTAGTGAGACCAACTCTTTGGCATGCTTGTGATGGTGAATTTGGTGAGTTGATGCCAAGCTTGGTTGTCTGTAATGGTGTGCATGTACCTCATGGTGAAAACTTGTTGAAGCGAACTCTTGCCTCCATTGCAACTGGTGCATTGGTTCGGCCCCTTCATCCAACTCGTCTGCTAACATGCGCATGGTCTTATTGGGTACGGTTGAAACAACAACACACTAATGCATAGTGTCCACGTTGATCTTCAAGTTTGTGCTGGTGGTCATGTGCACCAACTTGCCGAAGTGCATGTTCAGCCCCAATTCGACTTGCTTCTTGTCTTCGCCTTGGTGAGTGCGTTGAATGGGTTGGATTGCAGGAATTTGCTCAACAATATGCATGTTGTTGAATCCCTTGCATGTGATCAACAACACTACTCACCATGTCTCCTCTATGTCAGCTACTATGATGGATCCTTAACTTGTACGGGCACAGTTTCTTCCATGAGTGCATGTTGCGCCCACTGTTGTTCATGTTCATGTTGCAACTCATTCATATGTCTGTGCAACTTAATCTTGTTCCTAAGTTGTTGCTTCAACATATGCAACTCTTTCTTTGTTCCATCTTTTTCCTTCTCACAATGTTCATATCGCATCGTCACTTCATAGCTGAGTCTCCAAAGTTTCTTTCATTATCAGTGGATCTGCTTGATCTTGCAACTTTGTTTCGCCTATGTGTTTTCAACAACATTCTTGTTGCATTCATTGCATTCAATATGTTTCCTTCAGATATTTTTCATGATGCTTCTTGCTATGATGGTCCTTCTTGATGTCCTTGTCTACAAACAACTTGAGGTTTTCACAGGTAGGCAAGTCCATGGACAATTGATCGACTGCATCTCCAAGTGTGCTCGGAACGGTGTCTTCATCTCTGCTCTCCTGGAAGCCATTGTACCTGTACTGCTAAGAGGCAGATGAACACCTAAGGTACCTAAAGACATGGCAACGCTCATGAAAAGAAACTTGTCAATCGAAAACCAAAATGAACATGAGAACTAACTTGTGACATCCCTGGGTGAATGATCCTGAAGGTTGTGCAATTTCAGTCGGGAAGTCAAGAGACCAACTGCCAAGACTGCACAAGGCACAGTCTGGGCTACTAGGAGACGGAATGACTATTGGAATAGTGCAATGCATATTCCAGTCTGCTTACTAACTATTGGGATTATGCAATGCGCAATTCCAACTAGGAAGGAATGTTGGCCCAGGTGTTAGTGTCGATATCTTCATCCCTCCGTCAGTGATCAAATTCTGTTGTTGCATCGCATGTTAAGTGTCTCACTTGGTCAGCTGCATTCCATTAGGATCATGGATCGTCTAACAGTAGTGGATTATTATATATTTTCCCTCATGTCCATTACCTGTTGTCCCATTTTCGTTCATCTAGATCATCTGCAGTCAATTTTTGCCTTTAAATTTGTAAAAGTCATCTCTAGGGTTTTAGGTCTTATTAGGTCTAGGGTTTCGTCAAAAAGGTCTTCAAAATGATCAATAATGGTCAGCAAGCACATCAGGAGGTCAAATAAAGTTCCAGTAACAATAAAATCCATAATCACATACTTAGTGATTGTTTTTCCTCAAAACCCAGTTTTGAGGAAAAACAGAGTTTTTTTATGTTTTCATGTATAAATTTGATGTAATTTTAGTTTTTCCATATGTAATAACTTCACTAGAAACCCTGGTCACCTTGCTAAGCTTCAACAACTCCATCCCCTACAAGGCAAACAAAAATTCAAAGCGTTCAGTTCATCAAAGGAAAAAATAAAGCAAACTACCCAAAAAAAGAGTTTTAAAAGAAAGTGAAAGGCAAACATTACAAAGTGCATTTTTGATAAATGAAAAAATAAAATCCTTTGTATATAAACCATTTTTCATGTTCAAAGAGCTCATTTGCATCCAAAGGAGAAGGAGTGAACAAGAGAAAGTTCAAAAATCGCAAAGGAGACAAAACTACAGCAATTTGGGCAAATTTCAGGGGCGCGGCAGATTGGGTCATGGGCGCAGCACATCCATCTGGCACGATGCTTTGGGCCACCCTCTACAGTTTAAATGTCACACAGGCGTAGTGCATTGAAGTGGTGTAGTGCGTTGGGTTTTTGGCATGGCGCACAGGGTTTGGAAGCTAATTTCACACACAAACTCTCCCAAACCACCAAATTTGCTCAATCCTCAGGTGTTCAAGTAAGTCAAACATTCCTCCATGATCTGTGAATGAGTTTCTCTTGATGTTTATGGTGATTTAATGAGACCCTACCTCCTTGCAATTTTGGTCAAAAATAATTTTACAGGGTTTAAAATTGTGTTTTTTGCTGCCAATTCCATTCCTAGCTATCTCTCACTCCCTCACTCCTTCATTTCCTCATTCATTTTCTCCTTCTCATTAAATTTCATCAAACCATTCCCCCGATATCCATATCCCTAAGTTTAATAATTCTAAATCCCTAACCCCACTATCCCAAACCCTAGTTTAAAATTCCCAAAACCCATCATACACTTTCCCTCCACAGTCCACATTCTGATACTTGACAATAAAAACCTAAAGACACCATAAATCTCTTCATGCTCATCTAAGAAAACTCAAACATTGGCAAACATGGAGTCTGATCCTTCCTATGACCGAGACGAGGAGACACTCAGTGATTCTTCTAGAGAAATTCATGCACCAAGGAGACCTCACAAGGGTGGTAAACATATACGAGAGGAGCCTACTTCACTTGCCGAGCTATAGGCCTGTCCTCTTGCTGTCACATGCTTTCAACACCAATCTTGTTATCAGTTTTGTGAGATGGTAGAGAGAGTCTAGTACGATCATGAGTTGGCCAGATTGTTTGTGCTCCATCTTCATAATGGCCAAGTCACTCTAGCAGGTGTGACATTCACCTTAACACCCAAGACTATTTCTCTAGCAACTGGCATTCCAAATGTCGGTAAGCAGTGGAATAAGAGGCGATAGATTGATAGAAAGCATTATGAGCCTTACATCAAGGCTGGTTATTAGAGACATATTAGTATATTTTTTCCCTTCCGGTATCTGAAAGATACATATGCTCCCTTGATGAAACTCATAATTAAATATTTCAGCTGTAAGGGCCAGTTTTCTCACCTGTATGCCTATCACATAAGATTGTTGATGCACTTCACTAGGGTGAGAATGATGAATCTCCCCTATTTTATTTGCCATAACATTGAGAAGATGGCCACCTTAGTGCACAGGAAGCCTCCTCAGCAGCAGTATAACATCATATATCATTTCGCACTAATCAAAATTTTGGTCTTGAATCAGCTTGGTTTATAGAACATCTCATGGAAGGATTTCATTTCACTTGAGGTCTTCATAGGTCCTCAAGTACCCCCAGCATTTTTTCATGAGATAGGAGGACCTTCACATCAGCGGGAGATTCATGAGACACAAACCGCTAGTGTGCTAGTGTTTTTCACCTACCAAAAGGGCACTAGAAGGTTGTTTGCAGTAGCAAAGTAAGTACTATCGCCACCCGAGGTGGAAGGGGTCTCGCTTCCTCCATTAGCAGAGTAGGTTCAAGACAAGGGCAAGTAGCCATTACATGATGAGGGTCCTTCAAGAGGGTAGGAGACAGATGTCATTCTTATTCAGGATGATGAAACTGATTTGGGCTCACAAAGCTCAAAGCTAAAGGATATCATTCAGGAGCAACAAGTCGACATTAATGATTTGTCTCTCAACCTAGAAAGAGCCAAGTGGATAATCAAATATTTGGAGCAAAGAAACAAACAGATAGAGAACTAGCAAACCATTATGGAGCTACAAATCATACGCGAAAACCAGCAAGCTGCCAAGAGGAGGAGAGTGAAGCTTACACCACTAGAACAAGAAATCAATGTTGATCGCGAGTCTTCGCTTGACAGGGAAAATATCCACTTGGAAAATTTGCTAGAGAAAGCCAATAGAGATAAAACTATGTTGAGGCATATCGCCTACCACTACCTAGTGAGAAATAAAATGTGCAAGGCAAGAATCATGAACTTGAAGGCCAAATTGAAGAAAGCATCGAGGAAGCAAAAAGAGAAAGATAGACTTCAGATCTTGGCTGAGGCTTCCTTGGCCCAACAAAACACTTAAAGAAGGACACTCAGCCCAAATTTCAAGAAATTTGGGACACTTTTTTCAATTTTGAAATTTTTGGCCTTAAAAATAGCTTTTTCTACTCGATGTGTCGCGCCACCTGGTGCTCGCTTTTGATGGAGACCTCCTTTTGAGGAAAACTCAGCATTTTTAGATTTTTCATGGAAAAATATGCATGCCTACAAATGGTCAAGAAATTTTGACAGGTTTTGATCTTCAAAAAAGGTCAAAAACACCTAAAAAATGACCGTTCTGCCCCTTTTTGGACACACAGGAAGCAACGTTGGGAGAACTCATTTTTGGAGGGGCAAATGGAGGCCACATTTAGAAATTCCACTTATTCTGGAAAGTAGACAGGTAGACCTTTCCAAAAGCCCACTTGAAGCAAATTTGGACACCGAAAGGCCTCTAAAATCAGCTGCAAAAAGGCGCTATGCATAGGGAAATCGGCGCGGCGCATTGGAGGAATTTTGCTCATTTTGGCCAAAAAACTCTATTTTTCGCCTAGTTTCTTGATAGTTTGACTTTTCTCATTCTAATTGTCAAAATCATGATGTAATTTAATGTGACTTGATGGATTTTGATGTAATTATGCTAAATTTTCACTCATAGAGGTAGATTCATCCATGAAAAGGTAGTTTGCAACTGAATGAATCAGTTCCTTAGTTTTTAGAGGCAAGTTGTTCCACTGCCTACTTTTTAGTTCTTAGTTTAGAATTTCTTGGAACAGCTCCTAAACTCATGAGCTTAACCCCTAGAGGCTAGGATGAGTTGTTTTTTGCCTATATTTTGTAATTTTTCAGTCATTAGGAAAGGTTGGACTTTTGGGAAAACTTGGAGCTTCATTGTATACACATTTCAGGAATTTGGCTAAGGAATAGACCAGGGTTTGCAGCACTTTATGGGATTCATGAAGGATCTTGCTTTGGTATTGTGTTTCCTTCTATAATTGTAAGTTTACATGTGTTTAATGTATTCCATTATCTCTCTTTGCTTCATCTTAACTAAATCAAATAAGGATAAAGGTAGAATTCATTGATTTGCAGTGCTCTACCTAGGGTTTGTTTAGTTATTTATGTTCTCAGCTGTTTGAAGAGGATCCCTAAGACTTTCTTGCCCTCTTCAACTCCTCGCCTATCTAAAATCTCTCCATCTCATTCAATTTGAAGTACTAAACCATTTTCCTACCTTGCCCATAGAGATCTTTGCAAAACTGAGCCTCATTTCCCAGACCCAAATCTGCCTTTCACATTTGACCCAAAAAAACATCATCAAATTCAATCAAACTCTTCTGCATACATACCCAACCTAAAATAAGTCTTCACATCAATCATCTCAAGCCTCACTGACAATATCTTGCTGAGATTGACAAGGAGAGAACCCTCTCCTGACCTGGTAGGGCTAGGTACTAGGTTAAGCATGGTTTGATGTCATCCTAGGTCCTACCTTTCTCATCATGAGGTAGATTTAGGCATGAACATAGTGGCGACCATACTAGGGAAGAAATTTTTTGTTTGTTAGTGTTCTTCATTTTATAAACTATAGACGGAGCCTGAAGTTATGCTAGGTAGCCTTCAAAACGCTTTTGATTTGCATTAGTGAAAGTAGATAAAAGTTGCTTCAGTCAATCTTCGGTCTAGTCTTATAAACGGATTATCTGACTTGCAAATTGCCCCAGTACATCTAGTAATTCTAGACTTTTGGATGATGAGTTTAGAATTTTATAGGCTGAATAATTTGATAATGTACATTTGATTTCTTGGAAGTAGTAACACATTGGCTTCCAGAAGATATACCAAAGCAAATCCTGATCCTGATCCACCCCCCGTGTATGAAAATCCCAATCACATTCCGAGAATCCTTCACTAAGAGATTTTTTTGATTCCTATGTTTAGATCTCATTCATGCCCGATCATTTTTGAATATCTTGAAGATCTTGAGTTTGACAAAACATTTTGATCTGTCGTTGTTTGAGACTAAATCTGGAAGTGTTGTTGGTTTTACTGTCCTAAATCCATAGTTTGTCAAAGATCTTGAAACTCAAAAGGTCAATAAATCAACTGATGATTATATCTTGAAACTACAAACTTCCATTGTGGCTACAAACATTCCCGAATTCTTAGAGTCTGCATCTGCAACTCTTGGGTCTTCCGCTATTGCATCTAGTTCAGAAATTCCTACTAAAACTCCTTTCATTCCCACCATCCCCATGCAGCCTTCCATTTTTGATCAAAAATCAGCAGTGTTGTCACCTCCATCCACTCCTTCTACCCCTCAAACGTCAAACATTTCTTCACCTCCATCCACACCTCATACATCAACTGCACCAACTCCTTCTACATCCCTAAGACCGGTTGTAAATCGACCTAGAGCAATGGCTTCCTGATTTGCACCCCTTGTGTTGCCTCAAAATTTGGATGACATGCCCATTGATTATCAAAGAATTCCATTTTTGGATGACACTCCTCAAGATATTACAGCTCAACAACATGTGGATAGGATGGTAGATTTCTTTGACCTTCATGAGATTGATGCTGAAAATGTGACTATGAGACTATTTGTACAAACTTTTGGAGGTGAAGTGAGGAAGTGGTTCAGAACTTTGATGGCTGCAAGTATCACTACATTGCCTAATCTTCAGAGACAATTCTTGGATCGCTGGGAAGTGAAGAAAAACCCTCTTCAGATCCTTTCTGAATATGAGAACATCAAGAGGAAGGTTGGTGAATCTATTCAAGATTAATGTATTAGATTTAATTATGTTTCATGTTGATATAAAGCTACTTATGGGGTTGGCTTTGATTAAGTTTTTGGATGGTTTCGATCCTAATATGGCCTATCAATTAAGAGAAAGAGATCCGGACACTTTGGAAGACATGCAGAAAATTGCAGTCAACGTTGAAGCAAATTTGCTTGCCAAGAGAGCTAGAACAAAGGCTGAAAAGAAGGTAACAATAAAGGAAGAGGTTTCCACTTCGGATCAAGTGCTCCATCAATTCTTTGATAGCCCAGTAGTGACAATATTCACTCAGAAGTAGAGATGTACACATAAATCCAATTCAGAAAAGGAAGGAGACGACACCGCCAAAGAATGATCCGCCCATTGTGCAGAAAAAGGAAAAAGAGACAGTTGATCCTACCACCAGCAAAACGCCATCAACAAATGAAAGATCAAATC
Organism: Pinus taeda; assembly: GCA_000404065.3. NCBI lineage: Eukaryota > Viridiplantae > Streptophyta > Pinopsida > Pinales > Pinaceae > Pinus > Pinus taeda. The sequence continues at coordinate 25,429 of APFE030352485.1, forward strand.
AGCCAAGTATATCAAAGGAGAAAACTGAAAAGAAGGATGTTTCAACTAAAGAGGTAGAGAAAGCTTTAGTTTTCAATTTAGAAAATGAAATTGCTAAGTTAAAAGTATCTATTCCTTTGACTGAGTTGATGAAGAATAGCAGCTATAAAGGTCAGGTGTCTAGGATTTTGAATTTGGATCCACTATCTGATATGGTAAATGTGGAGGATGATCAACCTGAGTTGATCTTTGGTCCAACATTGGAAGTTCAGTCTCAAGATAGTGATTTAGCTCCTTTTTACATCAAACTTAGGGTGCATGACTATGTGTTACATAATGCTATGTTTGATTCTAGAGCCTCTCATAATCTCATGCCTAAGGAAATCATGGAGAAATTGGGATTGGATATCACCAGAAAGTATCATGACCTTTACTCCTTCGATTCTGGTAGAGTAAGATGCATTGGTGTTATCAAATATTTGGTGCTCAGTTTGGATCAGGTTCTGGCAAAAAATGTTTTGATGGATGTGGTTGTGGCAGATATTCCTCCTAGATTTAGCATGCTTCTTTCCAAATCTTGGGGAGAAAAACTTAAAGGGACATTACAACTTGATTTCTCCTATGCTACTATTCCTATGTTCAGTCAAATGAGGAAATTATACCAGGAGAAAAAGATGAAGTACATGATCACTAGCAAGGAGAAACCAGTAAATCATCCAATCAACTATGTACATACTGATTTAGAATCATTTGTTTTATATTCTGATAGTTTTAATGATGTAAATAGCCAAGTAGTTGAAGTAGAAGACATTCTAGGGATCACTAAAATTTTTAGAGAGGTCTTAAAGCAAGAAAGACAAAGACTTGATAGTACTACTGAGCAATTAGCCTTCTGACAGCAACAAAATATTGATGGACAACAAGGAAACGTAAAAGAGAAAACAGAATTTCTTTATTTGGAAGAGGACGAAGCCGCATGTATTTTTATGGCGCGGTAGGAAGGGAAGGTGCTGGAATTGGCATTTGGATACACAACCTTGTTTTCTCCCCAAACAAAGTGCCAAGTAATGTAAGGGTCTATTCTTATAAATTGGCTTTTGATTGTTCAAATAATGAGGCTGAATATGAGGCTTTAATTGCTGGTTTTAAAATTCTTAGAAAGTTGAATGCTAAAAGGATTTCAGTATATGTCAACTCCGAGTTAGTTATCAAATAAGTAAAAGGGGAATACCAAGCTAAGAATCCTCGAATGTAGGCCTACCACAATGTGGTATTAGATATCTTGAGATTGTTTTCAAACTACACTTTGACATGTGTCCTTCGTGTTCAGAATGTCATTGCAGATTCACTTGCAACAACAAAAATTAATTTGAAAATTCCGATGAATTCAAACAATAAGTTTGAAAGTCATGTGAAACATCTCCCAGCTATCCATGAGAATCAAAGGTATTAGCAAGTGTTTCAAGATGATAAAGAGATCAATGAATTTCTGCAAAAAGAAGGTAAATTGAAAGACACTTCTATCAATGGGGAGCATGACGATGGTGAGGCGAATATGGAAGTCAATCAGATGGAAGTTTTGCAGCTGAAGGACATTGTCATTCCTAAAGGTCTAATACATTTAGAGGAGCTATTCGATCAAGATGGCCCGAAAACCGAGCTTGCTGCCAACCGAGAAAGGAGTTGAGGATGTGAACAATCGATCAACAGAAAATCCTAGAATGGCGAAGTTATCAAAGGTGCTGCCTCCACAGGTAAAAGCAAAGTATATCAGTCTATTATCTTCATTTACTGATGTATTTGCGTGGAATTTTTCAGATTCGAAGGCATATGACACAAGCATAATTTAGCATATAATTCCGATCAAGCCAAATAAAAAGCCTTTTCGTCAGAAGCTAAGAAAAATAAAACCAAAGCTACTGCCCTCAATAGAGAAGGAAGTGAATCAGTTGTACAAAGTTGGCATAATTTTCCCCATAATATTTTCAGATTGGATTTCTAATTTGGTGCCCGTGCGCAAGAAAACAAGTGAGATTCGGTTATGTATTGATTTCAGAAATCTGAATAAAGTATCTTCGAAAGATAACTATCCATTGCCTAAGATGGATCACATACTTCAAAGAGTAGTTGGAGCATCCCGCATGTTGCTACTTGATAGGTATTCAGGTTATAACCAAATTCTGGTCCATGAGGATGATAGAGACAAAACAACGTTCACCACTCCGTGGGGAACTTTTCATTATGCCAAGATGCCTTTCGGATTGAAGAATGTTGGTGCGACTTTTCAGTGGGAAATGGATATTGCATTTGCTAATGAAAAAGATGTCTTTTTAGTCATTTATCTTGATGATTTGACAATTTTCTCTAATTCAGATGAAGAGCACCTTTATCATTTGAAGATTGTATTTCAGCAGTGTAAAAAGTATGGTATATCTCTTAATCCAAAGAAAAGATTGTTTGCCATGGATGAAGGCAAGCTTCTTGGTCATATTATATCAAAGGAGGGCATCTGCATCAATCCAGCTCGAGTGGAAGCCATTCAGAAGATCAATTTTCCACGAAGTAAAAAAGAGATACAATCATTCAACGGTAAGATGAATTTCCTACGTCACTTTGTGCCCAACCTTGTAGAACATTTAAGGGAAATCACAAACATGCTCAAGAAAGATAGTGTAGTGAAGTGGACTGAGGAAGAAATTAAGTCTTTCAATTTAGTGAATTTGGCCCTTTCTTCAGCTTCGGTTTTGATCAGCCCGGATTATACTCAAGATTTCATTTTGTTTTCATTTGCCTCGGACCATACTATGTGTTGAGGAGGTAAATCCCCTCTGCGGACAGAGCCGATCCCTACTAGCCCAGACCGGGTCTAGCAACAATCATCAAACGCTATTAGCACAAGTTCCTAATTGCAAATTAACAGACCAGTGACGAAGGCCTACCTGGATTCCAACGCTATTGTTTGTAGGAGAGGTGGTGCTCCCATTCCTTTGCTCTAGTAGATCATGATCCTCACGATCTCTGTGAATGGACACCTGCACATACTAGAAATGACATAAACACAACCATAAAATCTAGCATATGCAACTATATGTCAGTCAGAAAGGACATAACTCATCATCATCACAAATAATAACAAGAGTGGAACCATAACCAATAGTCGTTCATTAATAATTAATCAAAGGGGAATACAACCAAAGTTCTGATGCTAGATTCTCCTTTGGTGGGTAGTCAATAGCACATGTCTCGCAAAGCCTGTTGGGAATAAGGACAAGCCTCTCTCTTTGGATCTTGAAACAATAATCTCCTTGCTTGGATTTGGCCTTATGGGAATCAAGAAGGCTCTTGCAGCATGAAGCTCTTGGAAATTTGGCAATTATGAATCTCTGGAACTCTGGAACTAGCTTGCAAAGGAAAATGGGCAAGCTTTTATAAATGGAGGAAGGGGAGTTGGGATCATAACCAATAATCATGGGATGGGCCGTATCATCAAGGAAGCTTCCATGAGAGGTGGCAAACCACTTCCTCTCTATGGAAATCCATAGCCAAACCACCCAACTCAAGATAGATAGCAGTCCAGGAATTTGTTAGGATGAAACTTCCACCATTTATTTGTTAAAAAACACCTCTGATTATGGTAGGCACAGGTGCGACTCTATGAGAGAGCCAATTGGCATGCCCTCTTTGGAGGATTTGTCCCCTTGGCGCGAGGGCTGTACTATGGAACCGCGCCAATGGAAAAAGAGCTATTTTTAGGGTTTTTTTGCAGGAGATGTCTTCAGGGCAAACTAAGCTCATGTTCAGGGGAATGCAATGCAAGTGTTTGTAGGCCATGTCACTTCTCATAGGTCCCGGAATGAGTCCTCCAATATGCGGGAGAGGGGTAGCAGGGACGGTGACAAATTGCTATGTAACAAATGCCCCCTAAAGCATGAGGCTCGAGAGAGAGAGAGGGGTGAAACGCTTTACGAGAACATGTCCAACCGAAAACACTGCCACCGGAAAACCTGTGTGGAGAAGTACAACTGATATCTCAAATACATGATATATGTGGTATGGGCACAGCCATCCATAGCAGAGTACACAATAATCTAGATCCAAGGTATGGGCACAGCCATCCAGTGAGGATCGATAAATCGACTCAGGCATGGTCACAGCCATGCAATGAATGAGTCATGTAATAATCATAATAATCCACAAAATCATAGCCTGGATCCCAAGAGACAAAATCCAAGGTCTGGCACTCCATCTCGATCCAAACAAAGTACAAGTTCAAGCATGCGAATATAGGAGCCAAAGTCGAACATGCAGGAACATCGTTTGATTACCAGCCAATGATGAAAGTCGTTAACAAATGCGAGAGGTGTCACCAATAATGAAAATGGCCCTCAAGGTACTATAGGTACAATCTACAGCGTGTGAATCAGTGAGCCGATGTCGAACACTCGTAGAATCATTCGATCGGAGGCCAATGATGAAAACCTCGCATCGAATGCGAAGAACCTGCCATGGAGGCATGCAGGCTCCAAGGCACCAAGAGGGGGTCTCTAGATCAGCTTCCTGGATAATGAGCTGAAGTCAACAGGAAGTGACCTTGATCGAAGGTGGGCCATAGTGTTTCCCACATCATTGAAACGAGACAGAGGAAGATAATGTTTTTGTGAATCAAGATTATTTGAGTTATCAGAGGGAGGTTGATAGTTTGGAGAGGTCAACTTCTCTTGAACATATCAGTGGCATGACAATGGACTTGGCAGTATTTGACATCAATCGATCAAAGGTCATGGTGACAAGGCAAAGAGTAGATGAGAGGTCAAACAGGATCACCCAAACCCACGGAGGTAAGTGAAAAATGGGATGAGATGTTCCCACCCAGACACGAATGCAGACAACTGCCATGTTCAAGAGCGACATACTGCCGACACGACAATGATTCTGGTTCTTTTTTCCCCACCATTTCTGGCAAGTACCCAAATTATTTTTATTAACAAGCTTGACGGGGATTACATATGCTTGTAAAACGTCATTTCGACAGAATCCAATGTCATCAAGTTTTAACGAGTCTGACAATGGAAAAACTCGGTGTCTCTTCATGTTTAGAGAGTTTGAAAAGACAGCAGAAAAGTAAACTCCAGGAGTGTCCTTTTTGTAAAGTTGTGTCTCTCGAGCCCGAAAAAGTATAAAATAATACTCGAAAGAACCGCCCGACCATTACGATCGAGGAGTACTTTTCAAGATTATCAACTTCGACCTGAAAAAGTAAAAAAGTGACCGAAATCACGTCATTTCGTAACCGTTAATGAGCCTGAAATGAAAAGGGCCCAACGATCGTTTCGTCTTTACACGGTCAGAAAAGATCTTAAAGGTGACCGCCTCTTATTTAAATTTAACGAGTCAAGAGGAATAACTCAGCAATCTTTTCATCTTTAAACGGTCAGAAAAGAGCCGAAAGAAGACCTCCATTTTTATTCTCTTTAACAAGTTAAAAAGGGAAAAAATACTCGACAATCTTTTCATATTTTACGAGTTAGAAAAGAGCTTAAAGGTGACTCGTCACAGAGGAACAAGTGGTATAAAGGGTAGCAACTAGTTCCGGCAATGGTGGAACTGCTCAAAACATGTAATGGTCAAGAGGCTGGCTAACAAAACCACTCTTACCTGCGGTCCCTCAGGAAAGGAAAACAAGCAAGTGAAATCATATGATCGGCCAAAGATGGTGGCGATGGGATGAAAACAATCAAGGCTCATCTAACAGAATTTAGCGGATAAAGACAGCAATCATGAGATGCAAAATGGGTATGGGTTCATTTTTACACAAGCTTGAACCATGGAGAACTCTGCTTGGATTCGGTTTCATGTTTACACAAGCTTGAAACGAAAAAATATGCTTGTTATAAGTTCGCATGCCCCCAGCATAATGACGCAAAACGAGGTACATGCCCCCCAAGCTTCATTGCATTCAACAAAGTGGATGGAATGAAGGTTCACTTTCGAGATCTTGGAAAGACTCGACTTGTATTTTACGATATCTTAATCAAAAGACTCGATTTGGAAAGGAAGTTGTTTCATTTTTTAATGAGGTTGACACAGTAAAAGAACTATCCTCATAACCCTTGTTTCATTTTTAACGAGCTTGACACAAGATCAGGAACTATGCTCGACCAGACCCAGTTTCATTTTTTAAGGAGCTTGACATAGGAAAGCGAACTATGCTCCAAATGAACTTCATCATAATGAATAGGAAGTTGTTGCTTCCAAGAGTGCCACTCCCAGTGGAAGGATAACATCTTGGAAGTCAGGACCCAATGCCCTAGGACACTATGCACAACGGTAGCATCACTGGATACAGGCATGGGATAAGTAGCCACATAGTTGACCTGCAGTGGGGCAGATACAACTGGTGGATAAAATCCAGGAGGGGATGACAAGTGCGTAGGAGGTATCGGGGGACTAAAGAATGATAATTGATCTATAGTCACGATCCTTCCGTTGTTTGGAAACCAAACCACACAAAAAAGTGAAGAGACAAGGGCTCCCATGGCATAAACATAGTCACGGCGAAGGAGAAGACTGAAATCTAAAGCACCTTGGGTAACCAGTACGTCTATATAGACGGTTTTGTCTCCCAAAGTAATAGGGAACTTCAGAAGGATCCTGAATGGTTGACTGGTTCCTCCGTCAAACGCTAACAGATTCTGTGCGACCAACACAAGCTGTGGGGAGCCCAAAGCTTGCCAAGTAGTGGAAGGCATAAGACTGACAGATGCACCCTCATCCAAGACAGTGCTAGGTACTGCCTTATCATAGGCATGTACTGTAATCTGGAAAGGCATGTGGGATGGAAGGTGGAAGGTGGTCAAATGGCTCCAATCGAAGGAAACGACTGAACTACTCAGTGGGGGAATCGTATGATTGACCCGTACTCTATAGGAACTGAAGAAGGACTCTCAGGATCAGCTGGGATAGGAGAGTCACTTTCGGACTCAAGAGAATATGACGAGATGAGAAGAACATGAGCATGACGATCTTCTAAAACATAGTGATCGACAGGTGTTGAACGCAAGTCGACACTTTCTCCAACCAATGGTGGGTCTGGAACCGGCTTGGCACAGCTAGGCTGGGAAGGAGGAGGGCGGACAAGAGAAAAATCTAAGTTAATCTCATTGTCGATAGGGAGAGGGTCTAAAGAGAGCCTTTGATACCCAACGAGAAGTTGCGGTGAGGAAGCTGTAAGACTTTCCAAGACAACGGAAGCTTTATCCATGAGCAGACAAAGGTGAAGGGGATGGTTTCCTTCACATAATCTATAGGGGATTTGAATCTTCCCTTTCTTCTCACCGTTGCCAGTTAATAGGGTGGCATCATCATGAGCTTCAGAGGATGATGAGGGGCAAGCTGGATCGTGAGACCATACTTCTAAGATCCTAGGAATGCCAGGACAATCACGAAGAAGATGGTTGTCCTTGCACAATTTACAAGGAAACTTGACCTTCTGCAGAGGAGTAGAAAGTGGTCCGACTTGAGCTGTACTCGGAGCAGTAGTTGCACCTTTATCCTCTCGCTTATGAGACTTCTTCTTCGTCTTCTTCTTCTTCTTCTTAGCCACCTAGTTACTTGAATCTAGACTTTCACCAGGCGAAGTAGAAGATGAGGACGTAGAAACAGGCGAAGAAGGGGAGAGGTCCACCTTGGAATCAACATGATGTTGTTCGGGTGGAGGAACGGATTAACCAGGAGTTGAGACATTAGAGACCACAGAGGTTGAGAATAACCAAACAAGCAAGCCAACAGTTAACCCAGGAAGGGACAACGTTGCCATGTAAGGAGCACCAACATTCCCAAAAGGAGGAAAATGACCAGGATTCCTGTCAAAGGGGATTCCTGGGTTGGTGGACTCTAGAAAGTTTGCCATCAAAAACTGAAAATTGCACACGGGGCTGAAAAAGAGTCAAGACACACAATCAAATGACCAGCAAGCAGAATCTAACATGGCGTGTGATCGCGGGTGATTTAATTTTTTACCACATTGGAATTAAGAAACTTCACAGTTTCATGTTTTAAGAGTCAAGAAACGGATAAAAGGTGACTCTATCAATTTCAGATTTGAAACAAGCATGAAAGGACAAGTGCTTGGTGATCCTTTCAAATTTAGGGAGTCAGAAAAGATCAAATCACTTCTCAGGGATACTAGGCAAAGAGGGTGTACCAAATAACCGTGAACTGCAATATACACCTTAGTTTTAGAAACGAAAGAGAAATCAACCAAGGACTTCTCATACGTGCAGGCAATCTCCACGAATGCTGTGTCCAGTGTATCATGGGTATAGGGCAGCAGACTAGGCTTCCTATGGATAAAGGATGATAACCTAGTGGGGTCTCCCCATATACTCGATGGTACCTGGGAGCACAATTCCGTACTAGACCACTATTGAGTCAGAGAAGGAGGAATCACCCAACCTTGAGTGGAAACAAAAGTGACTAGGTTTAACGACGTCGGAGCACGTCTCTAGCCTATACCTCTAAATAGTGTGCGTTATGTTCCAATGCATTGTTAGATTCATTCAGTTCATTTTAAAGTTGATCTTGGATTATGTTTCAGTTTTCAGGCCTTACTGTATGTAATGTCTCAAAATTTCCTAAATGCAATCTATATGCCGCAATATATCATTTCATTCGATGAATGCTATCTATAAGAGAGTTGAGAGCTTTGTTATAGACATTTTTGGGCACTTCAACCCCAATCATAAATGTCCATAAACTAAGGGCTCCTAAGTCCCTAAAAGTGTTGCTTCACTGCCTAAAGGAACAAGGTCAACTGATTAC
>APFE030352485.1:35330-45500 GCA_000404065.3 Pinus taeda
TATGAATTAAACAATAGATCTACAAGCAATCTAATTGCCCTAAGTGGTGGCTCTAGTAACCTCTTTAGATCACCCCTGTGTTTTACATACACTGATCTTTACTTACTCAGCCTAAGCACCTGAACTAGATTGCAAAATATGAGTGAAAACTTGTTTAAAGTCTCGCATTGCTACCATCGCAACCTGCCTTCAAGGTAGTCTGTATGCATCGCACTTCCCGAGTGCAGTAGGTGTGCTGCATACTGGTTTCACTGTGTAACAGGTGCGATGGTTAGGGAGGGTTAACTTTACCCTTAGACTGTGGTTTTTTCTCATTGTTTTCAGTCCTATTCAGGAGTTTTGATGTCTGTAGTCAGTGTACTTCTGTGAAAACCCCCTTCTCTTGCATTATTCCTCCCCCTTAGTGCAAAGAACTGTAAATGTTTTTTATGTATTGTGCATCGTTTTCAGTTCTCTTTTGCAAAAAAGTAGCATAGTCGAAATGTCGTCTCTAGATCTGAAAGTGTCGTAGCTGTCATTTTCAGTTTTAGAAAACAATCCCATTGTTCTTGATAGTCGATTATACAGTTACTATTGCATACGATTTGAATTAGTAGTTTTAAAGTGTCGAAAAGTAATTTCCATTTCAAAATCGCAAAGTGTCTCTTTTGCTTTCACTTCATTTTGAAAAAGAATTTTGTTGAGTACTGTCGCTTTAAAAGTAATTTAGTTTTGCACATAGCTTTCTTAACATCATTCATACATTAAGAAGGCTAAAAAAACATGCATGCATGTGCATTTGCATTTTGATTGCTTGGTTTGATTTAGGACTGTGCATTTAGCGTGTGCTCTGTGCTCTGTGAAGAAAATATTCTTGACTTTCTTTCCTTAGTAGCTAGGATTTTCATTTCTGAAAGAAGATTAAACATTTGTTTATCATCTTAGACTGCATTTTAGGAATTATATACACATCACGCGGTGAACCTGAAAGCCAAATTGTTAAGCAAGATCAAATTAAAATAAATTCAATGAATCTAACAACGCTTTGGAACTTAAGGCACAACATCTAGAGGTCTAGGCTAGAGACGTATTCTGGCATTGTAAACCCTGGTAACTGTTGTTTTCAGTATTGGTTGGGTGATTCCTCCACTCTGAGACGGCAAGTGCATGTATGGACTTGTGCTCCCACGTACTGTCGAGTATATATTGGGATACCATAATAGGTTGCATCCTTTATCCTTAGGAAGCCGTGTCTGTCACCCTATCGATCGCAATGCACTGAACACAGCATTCGGGAAGATTGACTGCCATACCGTAAAAAGTATTCTGCAGTTTTGCGATTGGTTTGGTAATCCTCTCTGCCTTGATCTCCAGAGAAGTCCATTTTGCTCCTTTTCAGACTCCTTAAAGGAAAAGGTCCTCTGAGCACTTGTCACTTCAGGCTCAATAAAAATCGAAGGCAACAAGAGTCATTTTTTGGATTTTCTCGACTCTTTAAAATTGAAAAAACAAGTTGTGTCAAAGTGTCTAAAAATTTATTTTAAATCGAAATAACATCACAAATTCCCCCATTGGTCTTCAGGTTGAGAAAATGGAGTCTACGAACCAAGGATTTCCCCTTGGAGGAAATCCTAGTCCCTTCTCCTCTTGGGGAGATGTTGGTGCACCCCATATGGCCACTTTTTCACTTCCAGGATTGACAATTGGTTTGCCTGTCTGGCTCTTCTCTACCTCTGCCGTTCAGAATCCCGTAATTCCTGAACAGTCAAATCAGCAACTAGATGACACTAGAGTTTCCTCCCAACCTTCTACTTCGTCTGATTCTCCCTCTCCTCCTTCCTCTTCGCTTGATAAAGCTGATAAAGCTAAAAATCAAGTAACTGAGAAGAAGAAGAAGCAGAAAGAGAAAAAACAAAAGAAGAAAAAGGAACCAAAAAGGGGGCAACCAAACGTCATCTAGCAAAAATCATCACACCGCACAGTCAAAATCTAAATCTCCTTGTGGCATTTGCAATGGAGACCACTATCACCGAGATTGTCCCTGCATCCCTCGGATCTTAAGGGACTGGTCTCCTCATTTGCACAATCCGGTAGCGTCAACCTCTGGCGATCATGTTGAATGCTCACCATCAACCAGTGAATGTGAAGCACATGGACAAAGAAGGAATCCTAGATTTCCTTGTAAGTTGTGTGATGGAAATCACGCCGTCCACCGCTTTCCCTTCCTTGACGAGCCTAAAAGAGTTTTGGATGATCGTCCGGTTTCACCACTACGACTTCCTCTTGGATATAAAAAACTCTTACCAAGTCCTCCACCGGCTGAAAATCTGGTTGGCCCGTCATTGTGGTTAGCCGAAGCGCCTATCATTGAAAATGAACCCTCTGAATCCATACCAGACGAAAGTCAAAGGGTCGATACGGCAATTGACCCGGTCTTGCCTTCAGAGTGTTCATATTCGAATGATATCGTCACTAAAGAGAAAGAGAACGACACCGTTCAAATTCTTTTCATCAACACAGACTCTGATGAACTTGGGGGAAGTCCTCCTGTTCCTTTATCGCAGGAAGGAAGTTCATCAGAGTCATATCCGGCTGTCTATGCGGTCCCACCACCAAGCAACCTATTCGTTTCCTTTGACTGAAATCTACTAGGCAAACCCCATTTGCCAGCCAGTATATCATTCAGAATCATTATACAAGCTTACAGAATGGTCATGGTTGGTACCATCATTGATGAAGGGGCTTCTGTGAGTATACTTTCCTCAACTACTTGGAAAGTGATTGGTTCGCCATCGCTTTTCCCTGAAATGAGAAATCTGACAGGCTTCGACAAGGGAACCAATCGACCTTTACAAATCCTTCCAAATGTGCCCATTACTTTGAGAAGGAAAATTGTTCACATGAATGTTATGGTAGTTCAAGGACCCCTGGATTATAATCTACTCCTTGGACGTGAGTATATTTATTGCATGGGAGTCGTCGTCTCCTCACTCTTTAGAGTAATGCGTTTTCCGCACGAAGGCAGAATGGTCAAGCTCGTAGACCAAATGTCATTCCCCAGTTCACACATTGTAAATAGTCAAACGCCATCCCTAAATGGTCTTTTCACGCAAGAAATGTCTCATCGGTCTCCAGTCCCTCCACCTGATGAGCACGAGTGATTCAGGAAGATGTGACTGAAACCCAAGGGGCATGCACCCTGGTCTGTTTCGGCAGGAAAACCTTGGGTATAGAATGGATTTCTGCGAGGGATATATGACTAGTCTAACGAACCAATCCTTACAGGAAAATGGGATCAGGTTGGAATAAGATACCTTCGTTAAAGTTATGTGAGTGGAATGCTTCTGCGCCACTCACCTTTGTCTATTTCGGTAGACAACGCCAAGGGAGCTTTCTGTCTGCTATGCGGATGGAATTTTCAAGGTAACCTGGGAATTTTTTTCTATACCTGGGGGCATGCAAACCTTTTGTAAGCAAGCAAGAAATGACTAGCTAACGTTATCTCTATGATTCCGCTGACTTCAACCGCCTAGGTCGGGTGAGTGGCCGAAACCATTCATCTTTGCAGGGGCCACCTGGGCACCGGAAAAGTAAAGGAAAAAAATTTCCTACCTAGCCTTGGTGGTGATATTAGTAGTTAAGTAGAGAGGCCTAGTTGGTCGTTCCTAGCGTGTATGCAAGAGGCTCCAGGGCAAAGCTTCAAAAGGTGCAAGCCCGATAAAAAATGGCATCTTGAATGAGACATCCTTATCATACGACTGGCGAGAAATGTTGTCGCAGAGTTCAAGCTCGTTAAAAAATAAACCCTCCACGAGTAGTTTTAGCACATAGTTCAAGAAAATAAACATAAGTCATGAGCAAATGTTTCCCTTAGCATTTAAGCTCATTAAAAAATGAACTAGTAAATAACCATTGTGAATGCCTTATCGCCAGCTTGTGAGCCTTGGTCGTGTTCTCGCCATCACCTCCACTCTGTTTTTAGCCGATCATTCACCCCCATATGATTGTTTACCCCTTCGAGGAACATCTGCGAAGAGTGATTCTGTTAGCCATCCTTGTGACACTGTCGTGATTGGAAAATTCCAAATCTTACCTGGAATCAGCTGCTACCCGAAACCATCACTCGTTCCTCAAAAACGAGTATTCTTTAAGCTCTTTTCACCTGACTCGTAAAATATGAAAAGATTGCTGAGGGATTGGCCTCTCTGGCACGTTAAAGTCATCGGAAGTGTTATCCCTCCTCTAGATTTTAATCTTTTTGGACCTGAGGGATTATTACAAAAAACGATTGAGCGCTTGTCTTGTTTGGCTCGTTAAAAATATTGAAAATTCATCCCTTTTGTATTATTTTATGCTTTTTCGTTCTTAAGGGATTATATGATGAAAAAGAATCATTAGAGTCTCCTTTCCATTTCTTTCAGACTCTCTAAAATTGAAAGGAACCGAGTTATCTTTGTCGTTAAACTCGTTAAAACCTAATAGTGACAAACTCATCCAAATGGACGAGAACGAGTTTCACTGTTGCTAGACTCGCTAAAATATAGCGACAGGTTCGCCCGAAGGGCGGATTATAGAACAGGCATATGTTATCCTCCTCAAGCTTGACAAAAATAAAGAGGTACTAGTCAGCAATGACTAGGGAAAATTGGGAAGAAAAATTGAAGAAAATTTATTGGTAGCAAGTCGCTCTTGAACATGACACTTTCCTTCCGCATCCATGCCGGGTTGGGTTGTTCCGTTCATTGGTAATCACCATTGGTCCATCACACCATCCATCATTGGGGTTAATGCAACCAATCCATCATCAGCATCGCCGATATGTTCAAGAGAAGTCATTCAGACAATTCACCTGTGTCTCACCCACTGCAATACATTCATGCTTCATTCCTTCATGACCACCACCCTGAACCCTATATCGTCAGTTTGTTTTCACCTCCAAAATCATTTGCTTCATTCTGTGTCGTTGATGTCGGATTCATTAAGGCCCTCCTCCGATGGGTCGCTTCTTTTCGACATCAGCTCATTATCCAAGAAGTTGACTTAGGAACAACCCTTTTAGTACTTTGAAGCTTGCATGCCTCAATGGCATGTTTCTCACTTTCAGCGACAGGTTTACATCAATGGCCTTTGACCGAGAGATTTTGCGTGGTGTTCAACACCAAGTCCTTTTTCGCACCACGTGAATTGTATTTTAGTGCCTTGAAGGTCATTGTCATTATTGGTGATTCCTCTCACACCTATTAACAGCTTACATCATTGGCTGGTAATTAGACGATGTCTTTCCATGTTTGACTCCAGAATATTTTTCACATGGATCGACTTGTACTCTGAGTGAAGATTGAACGAGTTTTGAAGGCCCTGGATCTAGTTTCATCCATTCGGGCTGCGATATATTCAGGAATATAAAAACATCAAGTGTACATCATTGCCGAACAGATGATCATCCAAATCAAAGGATTATGTGTCCAAATCATCAGTCTGTCACATAGACGATTGTCTGTCCTATGTACATGAAAATGAATTTATAAAGCTGAGCATGGGAATGCCCGCATTAGCTAAATCATGAAAAAATGTTGTCAAAATAATTTATTGTATTGTATCTTATTACAGGTCGCCTCCCAGCACGGAAATACTTCAGATCCTCATAGTAAAGCATTTCACCAGACATCAAAAAGATTAACAACCTCATGCTTTAGGGGGCAACTATTATAGACATTTTTGGGCACTTCAACCCCAATCATAAATGTCCATAAACTAAGGGCTCCTAAGTCCCTAAAAGTGTTGCTTCACTGCCTAAAGGAACAAGGTCAACTGATTACATCATCTCCCAGAAGTTCTCCACTGAAAACTGCTCATAAATGGTCAAAGTTGGACCATACTGAAAGCTCAATGCAGAGGGTGCAATGCATATCACCTTCCCAGTGTACAAGGAGCGATGCATACTAATTTTCTCCTCTATAGGGTGCGATGGTCGGGAATGGACAAATGGGAGGGACAAAAATGTGAGGTGGAAGATCATGGAATCTTCCAGAAGCTTCCTCTTTGACACTTGCCTCTCTATTTTCGACTAGGGATGAGTAAGAGATCATCATTCTCCAAGTGGAAGCAAGAAATATCAGAGAGAGGACATTAATCAAGATCCTAGAAGATGACTCACCTCTCTGTAATCATCTATATATGGATCCCTCATCACAGAGATTCGGGGGCTGGAATTTTGTATCTTATAGAGAAGTGTTGTTGGTTTTCTGGTGTACATTCACAGTGTTGGGTGATCTAAGCTTTGATTGAGGTGAAGAAGGACTTCCTAGCTGGAAGATGATGCTGGGTCAAAGCATATGGTTGTAATCCTCTTGCTAGTTTTTATATTAATAAAGTTATTCTTGTTTTCTTCCATATTCTTGTGTACTTGTTTATATATGCATTTATATGGTTAACATACATCTGATCCTGTGTTTTTTATAGATATAGATATTTGTTTCTTCGATAGTAGTATGTTGCTGTGATTCCACAGGTTCTCTTTGAAGCTGGACAGACGAAGAAGAAGCAGCGAAGCTCTATCAAGAAGGAGAGGAAATCAAGCGCAAGACTCAGGTTGGTCTTCTTGGTTCTCCTCTTGTCTATTTCCATAAAAGAAAACAACAGTAGACTTTACTTGTTTGTTTCTAAGATAGCCACCCATCTTAGTGGGAATAGCAGCATCCAAGTGGACAATATTCCCGGTAACAAGCTTTCACACAAACAAAATGATCATAAAACAACCAATGACATCTCTAATGCAACTAATGGAAATTAAAAATCTTTTGCTTCAAAGTCACTAATCACTAATAACAATGAAAAGCTCTAATTCACATTAACTAATGAAAAGCAAAAGAGATTTTTCTTTTAATGTTAAGGGCAAGATGCACTAAACAAATTTTGAGAAATGATAATAAGAGAGAAAAAACAAGAAAATTTCACTCAATGCAAGCACAATCAGATCCCTAAATTGACAAAGCAACCCTTCAAAACCGAGAAAAGTCCCAAAGACACAAATGAGCCGTGTAATCTAGGCCCAAAGAGAAACAAAGCGGAGTTCAAGTGAAAAAGAGGTAGGTCACTCAAACAATGCAATGAAATGATTAACAACAACTAAATGAGTGCAAGGGAGCAATCATAAATTGGACTGGACTAATAAAAGATCAAAAACTCCTAAGGAAGGCTCGACACACAAAGCCACTAGATGCCCTATGGCTAAAAACGTGAAATCGTTAGAAAATGGCAAACAACCAAAGGATGAAGGTTAAAACTAGTCAAACAGGACTCCAACACACTCAAGCAGTTAAGAAAATGTATCCAAAACAAAGACCAAGCTTAGAAGGCTTAAAATCAAGTAAACTTTAGCAGTTATCAGGCCTGGTGCAACTGTCAGGCTGAAACTAGCGCCTTTTAAGGATTGGCATGGGTGATAAATTGACAACTAGCGCCAATTAGTGCGACTGTCACGCAAAAAAGCGCGCCAGTCAAGTTTGTTGTGCCAAAATGAAAAATAAGCAATCCAAGACCAGGCCAACAATAACCAGGTAAACCAAGAAGCAAGAAAACAGCAAAAGAACCCAGACCAAAAGGCTGACCAAGAAAGCAAAAAATCAAGAAACAACCAAAAAGGCAAGACAAGCTCCCCAGCAAACTCACCAAATTGTTGAGGAGGTAAATCCCCTCTGCGAACAGAGGCAATCCCTACTAGCCCAGACTGGGTCTAGCAACGATCATCAAATGCTATAGCGCAAGTTCCTAATTGCAAATTAACAGACCAGTAATGAAGGCCTACCTGGATTCCAACGCTATTGTTTGTAGGAGAGGTGGTGCTCCCATTCCTTTGCTCCAGCAGATCACGATCCTCACGATCTCTGTGAATGGACACCTGTACATACTAGAAACAACATAAACACAACCATAAAATCCAGCATATGCAACTATATTTCAGTCAGAAAGGACATAACTCATCATCATCACAAATAATAGCAAGAGTGGAACCATAACCAATAGTCGTTCATTAATAATTAATCAAAGGGGAATACAACTAAAGTTCTGACGCTGGATTCTCCTTTGGTGGGTAGTCAGCAGCACATGTCTCGCAAAGCCTGTCGGGAATAAGGACAAGCCTCTCTCTCTCTTTGGATCTTGAAACAATAATCTCCTTGGTTGGATTTGGCCTATGGGAATCAAGAAGGCTCTTGTAGCATGAAGCTCTTGGAAATTTGGCAATTATGAATCTCTGGAACTCTGGAACTAGCTTGCAAAGGAAAGTGGGCAAGCTTTTATAAATGGATGAAGGGGAGTTGGGATCATAACCAATAATCATGGGATTGGCCATATCATCAAGGAATCTTCCATGAGAGGTGGCAAACCACTTCCTCTCTAGAGAAATCCGTAGCCGAACCACCCAACTCAAGATAGATAGCAGTCCAGGAATTTGTTAGGACGAAACTTCCATCGTTTATTTGTTAAAAAAACACCTCTGATTATGGTTGGCGTGGGTGCGACTCTATGACAGAGCGCCAATTGGCGCGCCCTCTTTGGAGGAATTTCCCCCTTGGCGCGAGGGCTGTACTATGGAACCGCGCCAATGGAAAAAGAGCTATTTTTAGGGTTTTTTAGCAGGAGATGTGTTCAGGGAAAACAAAGCTCATGTTTAGGGGATTGCAATGAAAGTGTTTGTAGGCCATGTCACTTCTCATAGGTCCCAGAATGAGTCCTCCAAGATGCGGGAGAGGGGTAGCAGGGACGGTGACAAATTGCTGTGTAACACTATGGCAACAGTCTTGATGCAGAAAAGAGACCAACTTGATAAACCAATTGCATTTTTCAGTAGAACCATAAGAGATGCAGCTTTAAAGTATAATATTATTGAAAAGAAAGCTCTTTCTTTGGTGAAGGAATTGAAAGACTTTTGAGCTTATATTCTTCATTCTCACATCCTTGCTTGTATCCCTAATGCTGTTGTTAAAGATGTCTTAGTGCAAACAGATCCAGAAGGGAGAAGAGGCAAATGGATCGTTGCCTTGTTGCAATATCATGTGGAGATCAAACCCACAAATCTCATCAAAGGACAGGGGCTGGCCAAACTAATGGATGAGTCAAATTTGCATGCCTTGGACATTAATCTCATTATTGTTATGTTCGAGGAAGATGAAGAAAGTTCGCTTGCTCAGGTATTAGACATTTTTCTTCTTTCTCCTTGGTATTCGGACATTGTCTCTATCCTCCAAAATCTGTCACCACCACCTGGAATGGCTAAGAACAAAAGTAGGACTCTGAAATGGAAGGCTGTCAAGTTTTGTATCATGAATAAAGCACTCTATTGGAAAGATCCCGGTGGTGCCTTGCTCAATTGTTTAGTTGAAGAAGAGGCAAAACAAGTTATGGAAGACTTTCACAAGGGAGATTGTGGATGTCATCTTTTCTGGAAGACAACAGCCAACAAAATTTTGACAATGGGATATTATTGGCCAACTCTCTTTTCTAATGTATACAAAACTGTTACAAGCTGCCACGAGTGTCAGATTTTTCAAGGTAGGAGAAAATTGCAGCCTTTACCACTCAAGCCCATTGAAGTAAGTGCTCCATTTCAGTAATGGGGTTTGGACTTCATTGGCGAGATCCATCCTACTTCTTTAGCACAAAACAAATGGATCCTTTCAGCGACGGACTATTTTACTAAATGGATTTAGGTGATTCCTACTAGGCAAGCCACTGATTCGATAATCATTTCATTTCTTGAAAACAATATTGTCTCATTTTGGCTGTCCAAATAAGCTGATCACTGATAATGAAACAGTTTTTAAATCTAAAAGAATGATTGACTTTTGTAATAAATATCAAATCACCTTGGGGCACTCTGTAGGTTTTAACCCCGTACAAAAATTACCTGCATATGAATTCTAAATCACAGGAAAAATAAAAATGCGAGAGCATAACACATAAAACACATATACACAGATATTTCCCACTGGATCTCAAAACCGAGACTACCATCTTGATTTTTTTTCATTATGTTCCTTTCAATGTTACAATATATATTTATACATGCCAAAGCATCTAATACCATGGACCGAAAAACCATCATGTCCAAAACCATGGACCGAAAACCATCGCGTCCAAAAAACATGTGCGAAAATCATGCACAAAACCATAGGTGGGTCCGCCCAACCT